>DWNM01000371.1:0-11336 GCA_018250375.1 Narcosius parisi helen
TTACCACCAAGCGGGACACCTTTGGGAATTACGCCAGGCGGTGTCGGACCCAGCGACCAGTGGGACCGTCGCAGTAACCCCGCACCAACTTTTAGAAAATAAATAAAACAATTGCAGAAGTATTATAATAAACTAAATAACATTTACTTAAATGGAGTAAACTTTCTCCTGAGGCATTCCCGGAGCGCTATAACATTTTTAAAGAGCCACATGACGAGTGGTTATGTTAAATGTACAAAAAGAGCTCTCCTTTAAAGCTGGCGAAGAATTGAAGACTCCTTTAATATCGATTGAAACGTCCAAAGGCGACGATGCTTTCCATCAGATAGGTGGTTGCTTGTCTGCCTTGTCACTAGATTGAATAGTAAAAATTAACTATTTGAGATTAACTTCTCACTGCAGCTTTGTTCTCGATTTTAAACGAAACACCTTGCACAACATTTACGTACTTTAAATGGAAGAAAGTTTCTAATACTTAACAGACGGACACTTCAATTTTATTTATATGTAAGTACAATACAAAAATGTGAAAACAAGATGATGTTATCAACCGTATCGAATCAATTGTATTATAATAAAAAGCGGTTAATCAGTAGTGGGATGAAATCAATCGATTACCCACCGCATTTATATTTTTTATTCACGTATCAACAAATTGTATTTTGTGCTATTCTAATACATTTTATATCAGTACCATTTTTCATACAAAAACTACTCAAAGAAAGAAATCTCTGCAAAAATGACCATTTTTTTTCAAAAAATCGCATGCTGTATTATTACGCTATGTGATAGTGTCGCTTATAAAGATCAAACTCTGCATATGACAAACTAGAGGAAGGCAAATTTTTAAGAAAATTCATATTTTTTCATACATACTAAACATTTTTGAACTTAAAATTAAAAATAATCTAGCCAGGATTATTTTGGCCAATCCACCCACGACTCATTTTTTAACATACGAAATTTGATATAAAATGGGTGCCATCCATTACACGGATGGGTGAAGGTAAGCCTTACTTCGTATCTCCTACTATTAGGTAGGTAGGGTTTATCACTTGTTATGTGAAGTTACCTATAAATAAATATAACCTGCGGCCAGACCTACGCTATTATTGGATACGTAAAGGTTACCACCGATTAATCATAGTAGGTCACTTATAACAATAGGTTGATTATTATAATAAAATTATCACCTACACTAATGATGGAGGGAATTATCGCGAGGAAGGCTCTTACGTGCATATATTCTTGAACGGCGTGTAAGTTTACTAAACCACCCTTGGCCAGCGTGGAGAACTCATTTTGAGACGAAGGTTATGCCCCACAATGGAAAATGGATTTTCATTCTGATTGTGCATATCCACCCGTGGTCTATTAATATTTCATTTTATTGAAATCGATATTTCTGTTTGCAAGGACAGAATGGTAGTTCACATGGTCAAAGTTAGTCTATTATTCACAGTTTAAACTTACTATAGCGGCTAGTCAAGTCATACTTTCAGGGCCATGAATAGAAAGGAATTCTACGAACAACAACAGCAGTTTACTACAGACTACCGCATATGGAATAGACACCGCGTTTTATATCAACATAGTGGTTTAATGGTTTCATGGTTTACTTTTTACAGGGTTTAAAACGAAAGAAAGATCATAACGTAATTATGTTATGTACAATATGTACAGTGTTCGCCATCAATATTCGAATTAATTTGTTTCATGGTAGAAATGAAAAGTTCCATCGTAAATTTTGGAATTGAATGTCATCTAGATTAAAGTCCGGCGCAAATTAGAGCAAGTCGCACCGCGACATATCGCATTACAAGAATTCGCCTAAGCATAACAATATATTATTTTAGTACATTTTGTATGAACTATCGCTCAGTATAATAGGCGGGCCGGACCACAACGTCAAACAACACATCGAAGGAAAATGCGATGCGCTGCTGCCTGCCGCGACTGTAGTGTGCGCCTGGCTTTACTCTTATTACATGGTCGCTATAAAACACGGGCATCTAAGATATTTAGATATTACGCATTCCCAAATAAAATATAATTCAGCCCCTGAAGGACTATCATGTAAGAGTAGTAAGGTATTGCTGATAGGACGAAAAGATCTACCACTTTCTTAGTGACACACTATTTACTTCCAAAGACAAAGCCGCTGACATACCCAATACCCAACAATGTACTTGTTATTAATGTACCTATCACAAGACTACTCAATCGATAAAAGTGAAAACCTATAACAGGAATTTGGTCATTAATAAAATAGCGGTGACTATTGTTAGCCAGCGGAGGCCAAATAAATTGTGTATATCAACATCAACGCTAAATTACATAGAGTACACTTTTTTAATTTCATTAAGAACCTATTCCACTTTTTTATTTAATACAAAGATCTGTGTTTAAGTGGTCATTCTAGGATATGCGGAAGAATTCCTGATTTCTTACTATTTCTTACCAGGCTTTTCAAATCAGAATAACTTACTACATGGCTCAATAATTTAATCGTCATCTCTACATTTTGACCTATATTTATCTTGTTAAATTTTATCACATACATAATAACTGTGGACTGTAGTTTCAAGTTAGTTCTTTGTCTTAACCCACATCGATGTCCGTCGCTGATCTCGGATATGTACATCGACATACTTTTAAAGTCTTTGAATTAATTACTACTTAAGTTTGTAAAACCATTGTTAACATATGATTATTTTATTTTTTAAAATGACTTGCATTCTACAGTGAAAGTGTTATTAAAAATTAATAAGAAAATACTTAAGCAAATCAACAAAACAACATCATCGTTGTTTATGCTATACTAGCACCAACTGCTATTGATACCCCTGAATGTATCAATGGGTATAACGGCTAATAAGAATATAACATTGGTCAGACAATAGCATTGTTACAAATAACAATAATAGATAAACAAGCAGTTAAACACACACCATCGCGGCACAATGTCAAGCGCAGAGCAATTGTCTTCGTCACGCGATCTTCGTCGTAATCATTATAATTTGATAATGAAACAGTCGGATGAGTGCGCCACATGATACGATTGTTAGATCATTGTAATAATTTAGATATGGTCGTATCAGTTTCACTGGTGAAAACGGTTAAGCGAACGATATTCGGTTTTTATATCGATATGGAAAACTGTTTTCTTCATAGGTTTTCTTACTTATACTTATCGATATCACAAGCGTTGCTTAATACCGACGTCGAGTTGGTAATTATAATGTACAAATTCACTCGTTTTTAGGTACTCATATTCGAGTTCATTCTCTTCATGCCTTTCTCATCTCGACGAGTTTTGATAGTCGAATCGAAACGTAATGTTGAATGAATATAAGATTGAGAACAATTTTACTTTTTCCTGAAATAGATGACTTTATTTCGACTGTTTATTAGTTCATTGGATTTGTTACAACGGTTGGCTTTTATAGGATTGGAGTAGCAAACGAGCTAGTTATCTGATACCTGATAGTAACTCTTCACTGCCACCCACGGACGTCCGTGATATATAGAACAGGTTCTACCTAAAGTCCGTCAAAGACGCGTTTGCCGCTTTTGAGCACTAAGATAGTCACCTCATATGTAAACCGGCCGGCATCCATACCCTTCCACCGAAACGCAGAATTGCTACTGGCCCGCTTGAACCACACTGGCTCTACCACCTTTTAGATTTATGTGTGTGGGTTATGTGTACTGTATCGATATGATATTAAATATGAATGAAAACGGTTTTAGTTAAGATATGGTGTATCGGATACTGTCTACTGGGGATATCTTTCAACATTTTCGCAACGATCGTGATCACTCGCTTCAAACTCGATTTCACTTTCAAGAAAACTTTCGTTTGAACTTGAACTGTATGACTCGTGTTCATTATCATTAATTTGACTTCACATCACATACATGTACGTCACAAACAGTAAACCATCCTTGAGAATGCTATTTTCAAAACAATATTATCATATAATCCATATTGCATTACATTTGGTATGGCGTGGTTTACCAGTTGATGAAACTAGAAAACACTATTAGTTTTATAGTCACAATCACCTTTAATCACAAAAAATATTGTATAAATTAAATAGGCATTTCCTGACGTATTCAATTTAACGAAATATCTTAATTTCATTTACAAAAGGGAACGCTGTCATTTTTCGAACGATGGATATGTAACTATTTTAATTATTCATACATCCAAAATCCCCATCATCATCATCACCATCAACCTATTGCTGTCTCACTGCTGGGCACGGGTCTCCTCTCAGAAAGAACAGGATGAGGCCATAGACCACCATGCTGGCCAAGTGCGAATTTGTAGACTTTACATACCTTTGAGTTTTTTTTTCTAAACATCAGGCATGCATGTTTTCTCATGATGGTTTCCTTAACCGTTAACGCAAGTAATACGTAATTTCTAATACGCATATAACTTAAAGAATCAGAGGCGCCTGCCTGGGATTTGACTCTTCGACCTCTCGATCGAGAGGCCGCATTTTAACTACTAGCCTATCACTGCTTGCTAGGCTATCAAAATCGCCCTATAAGCTGAAATATATCGCATGCATAAGTTCTCAGCGGATAGGTCACCGTCTCGTGTCCGGGTTATGATGGACTAACAATCGCGGCGGCCACCGTCACCCGACTCGCTATTGTGCTTATTGTATAAGGCCATTACTGACTGGATCTTCCGCTCCCTCGATGAACATAACAGCATTCTCCATTTTGCGAATTTTTATACATAAACTCACACAAACTTGTTTGTAATATGCCTGATTTCGAGCAAGATGGTTTTTCAAGCAATACACCTATTTAATGTTTTTTTTTTTCATTTTTAATATGCCATTGACGTATGTCGTCAACCCATTACTGTTCCACTGCTGGGCACGGGTCTTCCTCTTAGAGAGGGATTTATACCATAGTCCACCGCACTGGTCAAGTACGATTTGGTAGACTTCAAATATCTTTGAGAACTTTTTTTTTAAGGACTCACAGGCAATGAAAGAAAATTCAAGAATGCTTTTAAACTCGAGATTAAAAGTGGCTTTGTAGATAATGCGTGACTATATTTATTATTCCACGAGTTAAATAAAATTCAACTGTAGTGGTAGATCATTTGATAGTATTACTTAAGTTGCGCAGTCCTATAATTTAGCTATAAAGTCTCAACTGCTTTGCAAAAGTAAAACTTCAAATTACCTTCGAAATATATTTTAGAGAGGGCGACACTCATTTCTTATATAAGCATAGCCGATGAATACATGAAAGTAATACCTAAAATTCTATGGTCTAAGATCCGAATTAGGGTCGATGTTCACCCATCCGTTTAATCGATGCAATCTATTTTATATCAATTTTAGTAGGTATGTTTCGAACGGATGGGTGAAGGTCGCCCCTAATTCATATCTCCTCCTACTAGCAAATTCTAACGTTGACAAATTTCTAAAACAGACACGTGACAAGAAACATGATTTACAATAACATATTTTGTCGAGCGTCACATCGACATGAACTAAACTAAAGCGGATCGGGAAGGTCGCGTGTATCGTGTATCGATGCATGTGCATAGCGTTCGTTGGGCTTCCTCGGCGTCGCGGCCGACGGTCACGTTGTTACTGTCACCATTATACAGCTTGAGTATGGACATACTTCTGCAAAATACATACATACATACTTCTGCAAAATACTGGATACGACAGAAATACTGGGATAGTTAGGGGAAATTAAATTAAAACAATTTCTCATTTTATACACTTTCGATTAGATATAGAGACATAAAATATACACAACAATAATTTGGCCTTTTTACAACAACTTCATACAAACCTGCAAATATTTGAATATATTTCATAAAACTCTTCTGTGTTCCAGTTTCAATTACCGGAGTGAAACAGTAGTTTCTGTCAACTTACCATACAGAAGACGTATATTCGATTTCCAGACAGACAGCTAAATTTTGGCTGATGATTGTTTTATATTTTGGAGTCTTTTATGTAGAACTCGGTGCCCTTAGTTTTCAATCAATTGAATGGAGAGCTCGATAGCTCGATCGACCATACAAATCTATACGCAGCGCCTTTGGTGCTCGTTTAGGAATGATTTGTCAATATATTGCACTGAGATATGTCCAGCTATCGATTCGATCGATCGAGTTCTCGATTGAAAACTCATACTAGGAGTACAAGTAGTGATAAATAGGTTTTCTCTAAACCGATATCGGGCTTGATGACTCTGCGCAACGAAAATATATTTATATTAGATGTTATGTAATACATATTGATATACAGACAGGGCCATATTTCTAGTTATAATCTATATATTAATACGTGTAGCGAAAACTTTAGGTAGTTCGTGACGAATATTGCGCATACAGAGAATGATGAGATTTGGCACAGTCAAACTTCATTCTAGAGGAGGTGTGCAAAAGATATGACGTGGTCGAATTTTACAATTAAAAAAAAATGCTTCGAGGCGGAACGTCCCGATATGCTGCATCGCGTGGCATGTCTAGTCGCATGTCAAGGGCACGTGGTCAAAGGGCACCGTGTCGGCCCAGCCTCAGAATCTGGGGCGATGGCGGTTTATTTTAGACAAGCCATTAATAATAAAATGCAACTTCAGTCCGACACGCTACAGTAGACTTATAGTGTTTTTCAAACGAGTATATTCTAAGTTGTCTCAAATCCCAGAAATAGAGCCTCACGTAATATTGCATAGAAAACCCAATTTGTACTTGTGTGAGTGACTTTCAGTTTCATGGTAGCCAGTAAATTTTGAAATTTAAGGTCGTTAATTTTCAGGTATTATCTTTTTACTCGACTGCATACATACATTCACACGCTCGAAAACCTTTACCGGTTTTCGAGCGTGTGAATGTATGTATGTCTCATTCTTCGGCAAGTCCTTCAGTACGAACGGCTTCACAGCTTTTGACATATGAGGTGTTGTAAGATTCATGTAAATATTTTTATAATCAGTAATTTTTGTTTTTGACACGGCAATTTGGACACTTAATTATTTTCTAGTGCTACTCTGTAGGTTGAAAAGTGTTGTAAAGCAAAAAAAGTTGTGCGTGCCACCTTAGTAATCAGAGACCAAAATATGTGCTTCGAGCACTTCAGGGGACTTCAGGGGTCTAGTACTAATTGTTTGACTATTTTTAGTTAGTTAAACAGATTTACTCGTAGTTGACGGTGGTAGTGACCACTTACAAAAAAGTGTGCTGCAAACTTGTTTGCTACATAACTTCGTTAAAATAACATTTCTGCATATAAACTCAAAGCTAATTTAATTTAGTTGCAACCATATGAAATACCACAAAATAAGAGTGTAATGAATATTCATGACGTCGTTATGGTAACGTACTACAATTGCATATTACGCGCAATGTAACATTACATGATCTCATAATGTTTATGTAAATCGAATCATTACGACGCATCAGACGCTACCTCAGTGCTAATTTATGTCTTCTTGTTGCTTTGAACGTAACTAATGTTCTTTTTACATTTGATGAGTCTTGAACTTTAATGAAGTAGCCTCACTTAGAAGAAGAGTAGTTATAGCGCCATTTACTAACATTATCCCTTTCACTCATACATTCACTGACAATTTTTAGATAAACGATTTTACTCAAGTACAAATTTATCCCTAAATTACCAAATTGCGAAACTTGATGTTACAAGTTTTGTTAAGGCTAAACAATTTAAGGTTTCTTTACCTAAAATTTCTCGAAACTGCTGGCTAACAAGGATTAATAATTCCCACATAAGAGATCCCGCCTTACCTCATCCCGTATGTTCACATCAACCGAACCCGTAATATATATTTATTTCCTAATAAAATAAGTACTATATATTCACAGATTGAGGTAAGTACATTACCTCAATCTGTGAATATAATACGAAAGACTAGCACCCATTTCAACTCTACAGAAATCGATAAATTACAATTATTGGCAGGCAAATATTTAATAGATTGATTATTAACAACGGATAGATAAAATCAGAGTAATCGTTATGCCAATGTACCTTTGAAACAAAAGAAAATATATTCCAAGAGCATTCTAGAATTTGACACAGAACGGAGCTGACTCATAGCGCCGTAGATTAGATTGATCAATTGCCTCACCATTAAACTGAAATTATCCTGTAATCAAATTGTCACTCGTAAAGTACCCAATTCTTATAGCTATCAAATTTGCAATTACTTTAGAAACAAGAAGGAAAGAAGAACATTTTATTTGTAAAAACAACACCACAGCCATATTATTGACAAAAAGATAAAGTTGAATATCGATGTTGCGATATCTACAATCTCTATAAAAACAACCCCTCATTTTGTTTTGGTCAACCATGACGTCCATGACTACTGGGATACAGCGGATCTAGTCATTACATACGTAGGCAGTCCAATTATTGTCAATCCCGGGAAGGACGGCGGCATATCTAGCCGCATCAGCACGCGGTACGACGAACACGGCATGACGGTTCGTACATACCGAACGGTGTGGCGAGCTTTATGCTCATCTGGGCGGACCCCGACGGGGCAAAGCGCTCAAATGACTCATGTTGCGTGCCTTTGGAGATCCCGGAATCCTCTACGCAGCGCCGAGGATGGCTATCGGGGGGTTTAGTGCTGTTAAAATCCCACATTACCTCATGTCGCTCTTACAACACCGGGTACCTTTTGGAGGTAATGTAATCGTTGACAGGTAACATAAACTTAACTTAACTTTTAGTAGATAAATATTTAAAAGTCTATTTGTAGAGCGCCCATTCTAGAAGTGTCAGGTCCGGGGAAGGCACGAGGGGGCGCGCTCGTCACTGATTGGATCATTGAACAAATTGCCGCATCGCAATCTGCGCGTGCGCATTATGCAATATACTCAAACCTATTGACTCACGTTACGCGATGTTACGTTTGTATAAAACCGGATTTTTGGGTATATTTTTTGGCGAAAGTGGCGTTTTACGGTAAAACTAATTTAACCTCGTTTCGAGATAAAACTAAATAAACAAAGTATTTTTATAGAACTTGTTCAATGTGTACCGGTTGATTTCAAAAAATTACTGTTTAATTGTTTCAAAAATTTACTTAACATAAGTAGGAGGCAGTGTAGTAAGGAAAAATGGGTGCATGTACTTAACACGCGTTACAAATTACATTTAGTTACAGTACTTACTTTGCCGTAAATAGAAATAAAACATTTAATTTATAAATTTTGTAAAGATTACTTATACTTATAGAGAATGAATTCCCTGTGAAACAAAAAAATGTAAAACCTTAACCTATATTTTTAAGAATATATATGTCGCTTACAGTACATGATACTCCAATTTTAATCTTATTTTACCATACTATATCTAAAGACATATAAATTAAAAAAGGAAAAATTCAAAACATGCCAATAACCATATTTAAAAAAAACGATTAAAACATCTCTTGAACTCATATTGTATAACTCGATCCCAAAATTGCTCTCTTGCGAATGTGCCCATTACGATGTTCGGCGGGTGCACGTGAACGTCAACTGGACAATGCTGATGGACACACAATATCTTCAATAAAACGTGACTTTCATTATGGCTGGAATAAAGTACCAAAGAATTAGAATCCATTAGAATCAGCATACGACTATGCAGTCCACCTGCAGCGGCCGGTTGACGACATATTTTTTTATAATATAGAAGAAGGATATCTGTAATCCACTCCAGATAAGATTACAATACAATTTGAGGTTGGCCACAGATGCGTCGGTACCTCTGTGTACTAAGTTGGAACGCCACAAATAGGGCATACTCTTACCTCACCCTCTGGGCTTCAACATACAACATTCTGAAGCATTTTACGAGTTAATCTATTGTTAGCTCGTGGACCCTTACAGCATAAAAAGCAGAACCTCACTCAGACGCAAGGTGTCGAATCAGCTCCGAAACTGCTGCGACTTGTTACTTCTTTATAAAATTTGCGACCAGAAATGGCTAAATGGGATGTATGATCTATATAGGCGTCTAATCTAAATCATGAGTTGAGATGTCCGTCTGTCTGAATGTTTAAGTATTGTGTATGTATCTTTAGTATTACTGATTCATCCCTTATGTGTAATGTATGTGTAATATTAAGAATATGTTCACTTATCTATTGTCAGTCATGAAGAAATACTTAAATTTAATTATTAGAAAGTATGTTATAAGTAGGACTTATTGTAGAATCGTGTTTCACGTTTTGATTACCGTAAAATAATAACATTATAATGCCATGTACAATTATAATTTTCTAAATTTGTAAAAAATGTATTCTAGTATTTTGTGGTTTATGTTAGTTAGTTAGTATTACTTTACTTACGCCCTTATTTTTCCTAAAAGTGAACTGAAGTACAATTATTATACACTCTAAATCATAATAGAACAGAAGCTCTGTCATATTAAATATTGCACTTTTTCACGCTACTTATCTAGCCTATAAAATTTTGATTCTCGAAGTCGTATGCACTCAATCAACATAAATCATCACTTATTTTAATTGAGAAGAAAAATCTGTCCGAAAAGTCTCCAAAATGTACCCAAAATTATATGTATATGTGTAGAGTACAGTCCAGTAACTCGCTCTTGGAGAAACTACTATACCTACATCCAATATTATTGACGAAATATTTGGTCTTAACCTACTCATAATTTCGAGAGGAATCCATTCCCTATCGGCATAGAGATGTGTTAATTGTAAAGCGTGATTATAAATTAGTATTATCGAAAATAAAGAAGAAATCTGTATGTGAAGGTTAAGGTTAATTATGTAAACAAAATGGCTGCAGTCAAGAAAATGTTTTTCTGTCATATGACCGCAAACTTTGACCGCTGCCGTTGTGAAAGGCTAACTGGCACAAGGATGCTGGGTCAGCGAGCCTACACTTGCAAAATCTAAACTGCTCGCACGCCGCTTGCTTACATGATAAGTTTTAGATTGTTTATGCACCGATTCTTTACAATTCACGCCTAGTTTTGCCATTGGTTTCGGTACCTACGTGAGTGATCCTTTTTTTTAATAATTAATCTGTAATATAGTCAAATAATTGGATGGCATTTAATTAATTAATGACACTTTTTACATTCAAAATGGTACATTAACATTCCCAGTGTTATGTAAATTCATCGTTTAGGCATCTGCCTGGACAGAGATCGTCCTCAGAGCTCTATGGACATCAATTTGTTTATGCCTCAGTAACCTTAATTAATAATTTCTACAACCACAGACATAAACCCAGCTAACTTAATTATCCATTCACCTATATTTATTTACTTATTTTTTTTTGTCACACTTCC
>DWNM01000372.1:0-11330 GCA_018250375.1 Narcosius parisi helen
ACACTGACTTGTAAAATGAAGATAGAAATTCGCGAAATGTTCTAGCGACATGTTTGGAATCTAACTTTAAACAAATTGGAGATTGAAAACAAATCAGTTTTCAACTGTCCATTTGCGAGTGATTGCGGGTTTGGAAATACCCAACACTGACTTGTAAAATGAAGATAGAAATTCGCGAAATGTTCTAGCGACATGTTTGGAATCTAACTTTAAACAAATTATTTATTTGAAATAAATAAATCTACCGATCAAGTTTATAAATAAGGAGCCACACAGACAAGTCTGAACTTGATCGAACGCGTCCCGATCGCAACGTGTTATCTTATGTTATAGAGTTGTGTAAGACCAGATAAAGCGCGCAATGCTACTCTCGTAGCATGAACAATTGTTCTTAATTTTTGCGCAAAATACCTTCTCAGCGCAAGAAAGAGCCTATACCACGCTTTGCGTTGCCTATCATTGCCCATCTATCATTGAATGATGCTCCACAAAAATCAACGTTTTTCAATTTTTCTTCAACACCAAATTTTTAAACTTGGTTATAATAGCAGATGCAGCATTAATTTTTGTTTTGAGAATTGAGTCCATTTTTGTTTTTATAAGTGTCTGTAAAGTTCATAAAGTTTAAATAAATATAGTGTTTGAAGGCGAGGGGAGAGGGGGTGTTGGAAAAAACGGGCGCGGATTTGTCAGGCGTGGGCGGCCACTGCGCCCGCGACCAAACAGGTTAGTAACTCGCTGCCCTAGCGCACACCGATTCACTTTTTATTTCCTTCGCACAGGGCTGCAGAATCAATCTTGCGATTTCACGCGTTCGAGAATCGCTGCAATTCTTTCTAGATTTTTTGTCGCTGGGTCTATGCGCTGAAAAGATCAGCGAAGTCATTATTTTTTTGCTTTCTTTGCTGCATTCCAACGTAGCTTCGAATTCACTTTCTACACTTACAACACCCTCATTGACACTTGAAGACTAAAGACAAGAAACTAAATTTGACATTCGTCGCTTTCATTTGCCTTTGGGACAGTAATAGCGACCCCAGCGAATAAAGTTCCAAACATAGTATTACAACTATAATAGCCAGTTGCACAATAGCTTCATTGAGCTGTGGACAGGAAACCAATTTGTTATAACAGCGGCGACTAGATCGCGAACGGGAATGCCGAACGCTTGCATTGTGATTACGAACCAGTTCCCAAATATCTAGGTCAAGTGAAAGGCGACTCGATGTCAGAATAGCTGCCCGTTGCGGATACGCACTGCGTCCAAATACATCTTGGATTTGACGACGCCGAAAATATTGGTGCATTCATTCTTACCAGTAACTACGTCATGCTTAGGAGCGTGAAGGGGAGGGACGAAAACGTGATGTGCTTTCAATGTAGCAGTTTTAGCGATCACTCTTAATATTATGAACCTCTGTTCAGAACGTCGTATCAAAAATGAAAGTTAGGACTTCGCTTGATGGAAAGTGATAATTACCTGGAATATCACGAAAACCTAGAATAAAATTTTCTAGATCTTATCTTCCAGAAAAAAAAGGTTAAACACTCTGAAGATTTCAACAAACAAGACTTCGAAAGCGGAAAATTACAATTTACAAAAACTTTCGACGCAGTTCAAAACATTTTCTGATCTGAATCATCGGATCTAATAGAGCATGACAATGATTTTCTATTACGGACAACCCTAACAGAAATCTAGTGTACAACTGGATGATGATAAAAAGTAACAAAAAGGAGTCCCGCGCGTATCCGTAAACCGAATACGTATATATAATATAGCGGTTTAACTCCCAGCTACTGGTTTTAAGACAGCAGCCTAAACAAATAAGTGACATGCAGTCAGGTAGTATTGGTCTAAGATCCGAAGTAAGGCCCACCTTCACCCATCCGTTTAATGGATGAAACCTGTTTTATATGGAATTTAGTATGTATTATTCTGCTATCTGACAGCTTATAAAGATCAAACTCTGCAAAGGAATAATATATGACAAACTGGAGGAAAAGGTTTATTTTTAAGAAAATTTATCTTTTTTCATACATTTTCATGCTAACCATTTTTGAACCTTAAATTAAAAATAGTCTGACCAGGATTCCTTTAGCTAACCCACTCACGATATATTTTTTAACCTAGTAAATTTGTAATAAAACAGGTTTACGGATGGATGAAGATGAGCCCTACTTCGGATCTTAGACCGTAATAATAAAGCGGACATTCATATCTGCAGTAGCATACGTCATTACTTACAGCTAAGACGCTCTCACGTCATGACTGTCTTCCCACGGATTTAGTTTGGAGCGTACAGCGAAAAGTGCATCTCATGCAATCGATTACTTCTGTGCTTTACTATATTATACCTGAAGGTGGTAGAATACTGGTGGTAGAATCTGTGATTCGACTCCAGAGGTACCACCGCCACACCTATCTCTGCGTAAACAGCATACAGCGAATACAGCACTGCTCAACGCTGCTGTGTTCCGATGTGAAGGGGTACAAGAGACATACTTAACTGAGGCGTACCAAGTTGTTCTTCAGGGGTAGCAACGCGTCCGTGGTCGACCTTAGGCAGGACTATTATTTTATCTGGGGTTGATTACAAATATCCATTGGTAGCAGCAGCCATTTATCATCAGACGGACTGCATGCTGGTTTGTTACTTTTTATTATATTATTTTTTATAACATAGAATTATAAAATACCAACTGAGGAGGGTAACATTTTTCGAGCGTGTGTACCGCATGTATGTATGTCTCATTCTTTGGCATGTATACCCAAACCGCTTAACGGATTCAAGAGACAGAGAAATGTAAAATATTATTATGTATCTTATGAAACAGTTCCACAGAATTGTTGTAAAAGTTTACTTTAAAGTTTATTTAAGTTATACTTTACTTATCCGCAACAAAACCAACAGCATCAAGCGAACGACATTTTGTCGTCAAAATCCATTTAAAACGAATTGAAACTCCATTTAAACCGAACTAAAGCTTTGAGTTTCCAATACCGACAATAAAAGCTCTTGGAGCACCTCCAAATGGGGAAGATGGCGGAGAATACTTCTCCACTCGCCTAACAAGCACTCAAATGAACCGGACGCGATTAAATGGAACTATACTTATAAAGAATACAGTGAAACTGTACATTATCATGATCTTAACGCGAAAGTCAAGAATACACGTACTATTTATCCTTGAATATTTTATGAATTAACAAAGTCTGCGATGAGATAACCGCTACTACTAGGACACCCTGTTTAATTAACTATAATCTTTATATTAATATGTGAAGCGAAAACTCTAGGTACAGTGTTACCAATATTGAGAGCACGTAGGAGTATGAGATTTGGCATAGCTAATGTTCATAGTAGAAAAGGTGCGCAAAAGATAACATTTTTAAAATCATGATCGGATTTGAGATACTACGACGGGTCTACTAGTTATTATAAATATGCCAAAAAAGATTGAGGTTTTGCATGCGATTTTATTTTGTGAAATTTGATAACATTGAGTTTTATGTAATTCCAACCATTACTCGATTAGAACTTAAACATTTTTTTAAGTAAATTGGATTAGCTACGTCAGTAAAATTTGCATTCATACTTAAAACCTCACTCGTATGATATGTACAATATTTAGTAAAAATTGTTACGTAAATCGGTGAACTTAGCACAGATCAACTCTGAAAATCAAATGCAGATATAAAACTACTTGGAATGTTTCCAAATGTGGAAGATGTCGACTTCTCGAATCACTTCGCTCGATTGCGCGAACAAGCACTTGAATGAGCCGAATACGATTAAAATGTGGAACGATTCTCGTCAGGACAGTGGAAAATGCAAATTATTTAAAAATGTGACGACTTACAACCGGACAACTCCTTTTATGTTCCACTGCTTAATAGGGGATTTTTGAGAAGAAACATACTTTTAGAGTAGTTCGGGAGCATATTCCAACACTTAAACTTAAACTGAAGTTTTTGTTTCATTAGTACGTAAATTGGTCAAGCTTTCTTGAGAATAATGCGCTATAACTCTATTTTACGAACTTCTGTTGGAATAAAGAAGTAAACATAATTTGAAATTTTGACATAATTATGTACTCTGTAATTAACTTTTGATAAAATAAACCGTTTTAATTATTCTTGTTAAAAGTATTATTTCTACAACTTTAACTAAAGATTTTTTAAATACACGATCCTGTAGTATAAATTATGGTATTTCAAAGGAACCTTGATTTTTTTCGTGATAAAAACTATTCTATATCATTTTCTGACTCCTAAACTACTAATGTGCATAAACAATGTGTATCTCTTGCTCTATGAAAACAAAAATAAATCTATCCCACGGGTACCGTATATTTCTCCGGAATAAAAAGTATAGACCATAATCTATCTCTGTGCCAAATTTCATCTAGATCCATTCAGCTGTTCTGGAGTGATCGAGTAACAAACATCCATCCAAACTTGCGCATTTATAATATTAGTAACATGATGATAGTATTATAAAGTATGTCATTGTTTCAGGTTACGGCATAATCCCTCTGAAGATACCGTCATCTCCAGCCACACATTGTACCCTTCATACGACGGTCGGCTGCGTTGGCAACGAGGAGTGTACAGCCAAGAGCCACAGCGTCATCAAGCTTCTTGGACCAGTCAGAGATGTTATCGTTCGGCCCGCTCGCCACCATTACAGACCTGGAGAGACCAGTAAGTCAACGTTAAGTTTTAAAATTCATCTTGATGAACTTCATGAATTCAATCTAGAGGATAAACAGTGTTTCTCTGTGAAGTTGTCCATCTACTATGGCCAGAAACACTACTACGATAAAAATACACAGAACAAACATTCGTAATCGTAAGTGGTTTCTGCCTGTCTGGACCTTTATAATCAGCTCCATGTAGGATTAGACTCATCTGATGTCAACTACAAATGTCTCCTAATGCCTTAAAGAGTATAGCTTTTTAAATCCGAATACAATATCGCTTAATTCTGTAAGTATGAAGTAGGTGCAGATTGGTGATACCACAGTAAGACCATAAAGGTCTACCTTTATTAATTTCAATAAAGAATTTAGATAGCTCTTCAAAAAAGAAATTGGATATCTATGGTATTTATGGTACATTAAACAAACAAGATGGCAAATCTGAGACAACGAGAGTAAGCGTCTTATTTTTGATTACTCACAGACAGACTCAGTTTCCGGCTTATATAATTACGTCACATGATACGAACATCGCAACTGCTGGCATACGTGTCGCATAAATTGGAATCAAACAGAGCCAACAAGTTCACAAACTTTCCGAGCGCCAACTCCGACTTATTGACGAAGTGGGGCCCGGTGTTGCTAATTAATTACAAGCCAACAGCTTTCACAACGCCGTGCTGTTTTTTTACACTATTAATATTATAGTGTAGGATTTGACCACGTAATTATTAAGTCCATCTACTTCTTTATCCATTTTACATAGATATTTATCTAGTTAACTGAATTAATTGGCAGAAATGACCTCATATGTGTACTTTTATTATCGAAGTTGTTAGATAATCGCCCGAGTGTTGCTTTAATTAATTGCAAACTAGCGACTCATATATTGGTAGTTACATGTTCATAAGTTAACACATTAAGTATTTGATTCCACAATAAATCACGAAAAAGAATATTTTATTCATATTGCAGAGGAAAAGTCTAATAATCCTGCTAGCGTGACACATGCAAAAATTGTTATCCGAATCGACTGGTGCAAATAACCTCGCAAGTTTCGTTTTATTGTCCGAGTTGGGTTCTTGGACAATCGCCCGGGTGTTGCTTAGTGTAATTAATTACGAACCAACGGCCTCTTACTCCTAGCGTTGCGGATAAATTGACTTTCAAATGCCCTTGCAGAATTAGTCGTTAGGTTTTATGTGTAGCGTCTTGCATAGGGAATGGTTAACATTTTACTCATAAAAATTAGGAATCAACCATTAACCGAACTAAACTAAACGTTAAATAATAATTTATTTATCAAACACAAGTAGAGTCCTTGTCCTATTTACAGTTGATTACAGCTTCTTTTATAGAAGTAACTTCAAATATTATGAAGTGCAAGCTCGTTTATTACTTCCACTACATAAAAAATCCATGAATTATGGTGACCACTTCATAAGAAAGCAAAACTTTTAATTGTTTGTGCTGTTTTCGTCGTTAATTTTAACACCTCGCCGGTTCATAGATGGTCTGTGTTTACTCTTCGATCCGAGATTGAACTGAGGTGAAATAATTTAATGAACCCTATTGTTATTATCTGTTGTTAATTTTGATATCGAAATGTTTACGTTGTTTTATGATTGTCCATTTTATCAAGCATGTAACGGTGCTACTCCTGTTAATCAAAATATCATACCAGGATTACCTCAGGAACTCCTTATATTACCGTCACATATATTTCTAATTCACAGAAGCAGGTTTGTGTTGCTGAGTTTTAGTCTTTAATATAAACATACACTGGATTTAATCCGCTACTTAATCCCCAGAGTTAGCAACGCGTCTCTAATTGTCTTTAAATATGGTTCCTGTTATTATTTCGTGTCTTCTATAGTGTGTTCTATAGTGTCTCTGCTACATGTCTATGTGTAGATTAACAAAACACCTCGAGATTGTATGCTCTTTGTTATCTTTATTATGTAAAAGTCGTGTATTCTTATTATTAATTAAATTCATAGCATCTTTAATATATCAGCTGCTATATGGTTGTATTATACCATATTCCCTTTATCTGGTGCTCCCCATATAATAATAGTAATATTAAAGTCAAAATGTTTGATAAATTTTAATTGTTGCAGTTACTTTCTGGATACTGGCACTAGACCATGATCTGCGTTTAGTTCGAGGAGAAATAGCGTACGTGGCTCTCAGCGACCCGGCTGGTACTAAAGTTGCTTTATGGGATCAACTGTCTATGGACGAAGGTAAGACAATTATTTAATAAATTATCAAATTATTGCAAGGTCCTCGAGTGGCCACCACGTTTAGGCAAACGGAGCACAGGTCGCCCCCCCCCCACCAGGTGGACTGACGACCTGAAGAAGACAGCGGGAAACCGCTGGATTCAGCGGGCACGCGACCGGTTGGAGTGGCGCCTATTAGGGGAGGCCTATTTCCAGCAGTGGACCTCAAAAGGCTGTTGGATGGATGGGATTATTATCAACCAGTTAGGAAGTTAAACTTAACATTTTTGAGGTTAATCCAACCATATGATTATAATTTATTTTATCATAAAGCAAAATACAAATTGATATCTAAAACACATCGAAAGACGATAATTATATTTTAATAAAGCAGAAAAAGTAAAACTGGACTTTAAACAGACAATTTTTTATTCATTTTTTTTATTTTGTTAGGTTAGTTAGGATACAAGACAAGTTGCAAATTGTAACCCAAGTCATCCATTACCATTGAAAATGCTGATATTCAACCGTAAGCAAATCCCTGTAGGGATTATGTAAACGATTCGTGGAAGGTAACGTTCCTGGTAAAAGCCTTTCCTTGTCACGGGATCAAGGTCAGCAGGTATTTGACAGATTCAATATCCGATCACAAGTGATTAATGACAGGTTTAGACGGATTCAGTGGCGGGATCTCATTTCACCAGACACTGACGCTGGTATGACATTGGATCAATCTAAACAGTTCTTTATCGAGCGCTGAATTGTAGTTCAATTGCTTTCTATTTTTCTACCCAGTGAATTCTCCTTGTCAGTGCCGCTAGATCCAGTTACGCCGAATAATGGCACTGGCGAGGTACATAGTTCAATGTTCAGTTCAGTTTAATTTAGCCGAATTGAAGTAAAGTCACTGTTTATTTTTTAATCCAGTAACTGACGGGGCGCGCGCTTTTTGGCCATGTCACTGGATGTGTCTAAACACACTAAGTTAGTTGTCGACTTAGTGTTGGGTAGTGTTAACGTTTTTGATAGTATTGAAAATTAATTTGGAAAAATCGTAATTAAAATAATGATTAGTATAAACAAAAGTTATATTCAAGATTAATGTGTTCATAAGAATCTTTTTTAAAACCAGTCGTGGTCCCTATGTTTCCTACAGATACGTTGCTAACTCTAAAAACTAAATTGGAACGCTACTTGGAATGCACTAAATATAAGTTTGCCTTACCACACTATTTATACTGAAACACAACAGTGGTATGATGCTATTGTTGTAAGTTAGAAACAGATGTTTTATGCTAGAAGTAGTAAACGAGCAAAGCCATGACTAAGTTGCAACGCCTCGTATAAGCATGTCTCCCTTACCAGACCTTTCAAACCACAATACAGCAGCGCTTAACACTGCTGTTATTCGACAAAAAAGATGTAGCGCCGGTCCCACCAGGGTCGCACCACAAAGCAACTGTGGTGAGTCTGTGGTAGAAGTGCTGCTGAAATTTAACCACGTAGATTTCTATAACCTTATAAAGTTGCAAAGCTCCAATGAAACAGTAAATTTTTTTTTAAACTTCATTTTATACTCGCATATATACACAGAGTACACTGTAAGGTTGATATTTCATAAAACAATAAAATTTTCCATTCGTTGCATGTATTGTAAGACAATAATTCTTGCCACCAGCTTAGTTTGACCTGTGTGGACCGGTGACTGAGTATACTCAAAAACGTAATCGACAGTTGCCTCACTTATAGCGACAAACTAACTTGCAATGAGCGATACATTAAAAACGTTAAATAAAAGGAAATTCTAACACTTTTATTAAAAAGAACTAAAAGTGACTTCCAACTTATCTACTTATACGTTTAGGTGAAAATGAAAAAATATCATTGTTACTCGTGTATTTAGTTTGTTCACGTTAAGGGCGCTTTTCCAGCCATGCGTTTATGCCCGCACTCGTTTCATACATGCACACATAAATTAATTCGCTGCAGTCCCTTTATGATCCATGTGCGTATGTGTATGAAACGATAGGATGCAAGTGGCGCGCGTGCGGGTGGGACACGCGTGCTGGCCTAAGCACGCGCAACAGGAAAAACGATCTAAGACTAATATAATAATTGAAACACAGCTTCTGTGGACCAATAGTTTTTTTATAAAGCAATGTACTGTTTATCAATGGTTTTCTAAGTATATAATTAACGTCAAGAGTTCTATCGAAAAGAATAATAGCATGTTGATATAAAAAGTTTAAGTTTTATTATCTATCGAGATTTAAATAATACCTGCTATAGATTAGTGAGATGCATAATCAAAAAAACATTCTAATAGTTATTGTCAGCTATATTGTATACGAAATAATTTTCTCGCGTCACTCGCTTAGCAGAAATGAAACAAGTCCTCAAAAAGTAGATTTTCGAGCAGCGCAGTGGCAGTTCAAGTAACACTGGTTGTGATTCCAAACAATCTCCCTCTAATTGCGAAGTAACTTTGTTATTGTTGCCGCTTCCTGGCTGCGGAAGTTACTAGCAATATTACGAGTGGAAACGAAATACTTCGCTTTGTTTCCGGCGCCGGTAAAGAGAAGCTTTTGGCTAACTTTAAACAAAGTAACGGTTTTAAGTCTGATATATTGTTGCGTGAAACCGATTCTCAGAAACAGGTTATTTACGTGACCCTTTACTGCTTAATTACTAAATACACACCGGACCATAAAAACCAATAATTAACCCAGAATAGAGATTTAAATTAATGCTTAAATTAAAGCCAAAAAATAATAAATAAATAAATTAAAGCTAAAATTGCGCAGCGCTACGCTGATAACAACTAATATATGGGTTTACGGTTAAAACGTTACTGAGGACATTTTAGTCTATATAGTAATAGAAACAAAAACGACTCAATGGAAATTTTGGATTTCCGTTTAATTTTTTGAATAATAGATCTTTACAATAATATTCCTATCATATCGAATATAAATATCAGTTCCTTTTTTATTATTATTATTTGACGAGCTGTGTCCCGTGGTTTCACCCGCGTTAAAAAATCAAAGAAATGTTTCTAGGTTTAAATTAGTTTAACGGTTAACGTTTAACGGCATTTACGACGAAACCACTTTAAGAAGACCTCCATTATGTATAAGACTCACAGGTGCAGAGAGATCAATCGGGGAATTATATTGGTCACTTATATCTCTCGTTTCAGATAATTTATTTAAGTAAAATATAGCCTAAAGCCTTCCGAAAGAAATTATCTAATATATCTAAAAACAATTATTCAAAACAGATAGATATTTTCAGAGATTAGCGCGTTCAAACAAACAAACAAACTCTTCCGCTTTATAATATAAGTATAGATAGATGAGAATAATTGAAGTGAACAGTCAAGAACGTTTTCCAGTAAAGTCTTAGCTAGTGAAGCAGCGTTTCTTCTATAAAAGGCTTTTCATGTCATCTCTACTACCAACCCGTGTCAAATTTTGATAGATTGGATTTGCCTTCTACGCTTCGCTGGCGTATCATCGATAAATGTATGTATGCCTTAAGTGATCTGACAAGGAGTATTAATGACTAACTTTTATGACAAAATAGGCATAAAATTAGTCTTGTGACAATAGTTTAGATGCTATTCTGGGCTTATTTCTAATTACTGTATGTGTTTATCTACAACGTCCATCAATAGACGAATCTTACCTATATAATTCCTACAAGTTATGATGTTCATTTCAATACCCTACTTAATAAGACCGTCCTCTTTAAGTAAAATATTCAAGCAAAGAAATCTATTCAAAGAAGTATATTTTGCAACATATCAAAAACTGTACTAACTACCTAAGAACTACTACATTTAAACTGTTTTGTAGTAGAGAGTCTAATCCTAAAACTCTCTCTCTTAAATCGCTCATCAACAACAGAATCGTATACAGTAGGTGCATTTCTATTTATAGGTATATTGTAAATAAGACTTCTTAAATAAAGGACTGAAAAGGAAAATAAAATTACAGTAATTAGGGAAGTAAATTGGATTTATTTTCAGTAAGGCGGGCGACGTTAAAAATAACAATGACCCGAAGGTTTCGACCGAACGATATTTGTTTATTGCGGACCATTTATCAAAGGGAACTAGGGTTTTGCAAGGTAAGGTAAGGCCTATCGTTTATCAAGGCATTTAATAAATGTTACGAACCTAGTTATAACGCCGTCAAATCAAAATAATTTATTGCTAATTTACTCTAATTTCCTTTATTTTACAAGGTGGTAGAACCCTTCGTGGTTCGACTCCGGAGGCACCACCGCCACACCTATTTCTTCCTTATGATAACAATGTTAAGTGCTGCTGTTTATGGCTTGAAGGGTGTGGTAAGGGAGAGATACTTTTCCGAGGCGTTCCAACTTAGTCCTCAGGGG
>DWNM01000373.1:0-11330 GCA_018250375.1 Narcosius parisi helen
CTCATCTGTGATCGACTTTGCGTAGGACTCTTATCTTATCCAGGGTCGATTACAGATGTCAATGGGTGGCAGTAGCCACTTACCACCAGGTGGACTGCATGCTCGTTTGTTACTTCCATGTTACAAAAAAAAATGTAGCTTTTTTTATTTAATTTAAAATTGTTTAAATAGTTATTATATATCTTTTATTTTTGTATTTAATTTTTTTTTCAATTTGCATTACTTTTTTTAACATACAATAAAATAATTTATTGCATGTTAAAAAGTATAATAATTAAAACAATAGAATAAATAATTAACAGTAAACTAATTAAAAATAAAACCCTGAGGTTTTTCGATCAAAAATTACAAAATGACTGCCGGTGTCGTTCTGTCGTTGCCGGTGCCGGTGCCATGCCGTTTTGTGTCGCCTCAATGAAGAAGCGCCGAGTGTTGCCAAAATATTTTTTATATAAATCTGCGACGAGCTACATCAATATGTAATCTAATCGAATGATTAATACGCTGGTGTGGAGGAATACAGAGCAATCAAACGATAATAGCAATTAAATATATTGTTCACTTAATAATCTCTACACATTATCGACACGTATACTTTGACGATAACGCGATATATACGAAGATAAAAGGAAGTATGTCTGTATGTGTGTTTCACTGTTAACCCGTTATTGTCCCACTGCTGGGCACAGGACTCCTCTCGGAGTGAGAAGGGTTTAGGACATAGTCTACCGCGCTGGCCAAGTGCGAATTGGAAGAATAATAACTCAGGTATTGCAGGCTTCCTCACGATGTTTTCCTTCACCGTAAAGCGAGTGACCATTATTTTCTCAAACACACATAACTTTGATAAATCAGAAATGAGTATTTACGATTCGAACCTTGGACCCCCTATGGAACTCGAGTTTCAACCACTAAGCCATCACTGCTTTTGTTGCTTACTGCTGCTGTCTGTATGTTTGTCTAAAGATACGTAATGTTTTCGAGGGAACAATTCTGATAGAGTTGTGTCACTACTAGAATTCTGTGAGTTATTGAGGCGATGCCGACTAACTACATAAACACCAGAACAAAAATTGATTTCTAGAATTTAGCATTTTGGTGTGCCAAACCGGGATTAAACCCAGGACTTGCTTTTCAGTTCGGAATTATGTGGTATTCGTAATACTTTGAAAGTATGAAGTAGATATCTCCCACTTGTGGGGATAGACACAAGCCCAGCTGTGGGATATAAGAGATCCACTCGTGTAAATATCCGCTATATTTAACACTACATACATTTTGTAAATTAATGATCTTTGAATTAAAATTAACGTTATTTTTTATACTTTAGCTGTTCGGTAAAGGTAATGAAAATTTCCTTTGAATCATCAATAATCGTAGTCGAATACTAGTATGTAATACACGACTATTTTGTTCATCATTTGACACGATTACACAGATAAGCATTTAATACAGATTACGAATTATTTTTACGCCAATGGATAGATTAGATATTGTACCAGATTAACCTAGGGCTACCAACCTAATCATAAAATGGCGTTTCCTTATTATAATTTTTTTAAATGACCTAAAAGATATTTATCGATTACAAAAATTGTGAAAGGTTCTATAAAATACATGTTGAGCAATATTGATCGCATTGAAAGTAAACCTTTACTTAGCGCACTTCCGTACTGCGGTTTAGCAAAAACATTTAATCTTATCCGTGGAGGCAGAAATACTTCATGAAAATATTTTCGAAACAAATCGCCAATGTTAATTTATTGGAGATTGATTATATCTATGATGATTAAAAATATTTTAAATGAATAAAGCACTTATGTAATTATATATTACTTGTAGACCAGTCGCAGTGGCCGAAATTTAACCATAATTTTATTTAGAGATAAAAATTATCCTTGCACACCTTCTCTCCTAAAAACGCCACTATGCCAAATATTTGTAAAAATGTACCTAAATTTATAGCTCGACGTATAAAATAGATTATTATTGGTTATTTACGAAAGCGTTTTTTTTCGTATCATATCGTCATAGTAGAAGACAGAAGTCTTCTGATACGAAAACACTTAATGTTTCTATATTATCAGGATTTATCTTAGCCAACTGAAGTATTCCACACATTATATTATTTCAAAAATAATACCATTCAAAGTTTATGCATGATTCTATTAGATAAAATTAATGATACTAAATTACTGACAAGTTAACGAGTAATTTAATATTTAAATTAATACACCCATTACTCAATATTTCAACTGACGATACAATTTATCAAGCCGCTGAAACTCAGTGTTGCACCTCAATCCGTCGAAAGAATCGTAAATCATAAGCGTACTAAATAGCTCCAATACAAATATCATTTGCCAGAATCAATCACTGTCGTTCACAGCATTAGTCAGGAGCTCACCCGCAGCCCTTAAACAATGACACGGATTGTCCAACAAATAAACAGGTCTATTTCACGCCTCTACGTAATACGCTCAATATTTTTGCTAGCTTTCGACCGCGGTATTGCTTGTAGTTCGGCAAGCTTTACATATTAAACGGCTTGACGTATTTTGTAACAGGAGGTGTAGTTGGACTTGTCTAAATTGTGGAAGTGACACAGGCTATATTTTAAGCAGTTGGGTCTTTTGTTTTTATAATAATTTCTAGTTACAGTGGCCAAAGAACGAGATATACATACGAACATACACACACGCTCGTAAAATATTACCCTTCGCAGTCAAGTCAAAACAGGGCAAAATTTCAGAATAAACACATTCATGACAATACAAACCCTATTATGGCCATCTTTTGTATCTTACGGTACGTGCAGACAAACCTAGGTCATACTTTTCTAGTAGTATACATCTAAAAATACGTTGGCAGCCCTAGTGACGGACGCAGCTGCATCGCCCGATAGCTTATTGCTCGGACGTTCAAATTATGCCTCGCAAACTTATTCGCACGCCCTCAGACACTCAGACAACTATATCGCCTCGTAATAAGGTTTGTTATTATACGAAAAACGGTCATAATAACCGCAAACATAAAGTAGTTGGTATTGAGCACTATTAAAACGTTACAATATAAATGCAAGAACGACTCGAGATTAGAATGGCGCTATTCCTGTTGGGAGGGTCGAATCCTCCCCTCTTGACTCTATCCCGTTGTGATTGAGTTGGTTTTTGATAGTCGGAATCTTGAAGATAAGGTGGCGTACAGTTTTAGAGACAATCCAATATTGATTGTCGTAAAATACAGCAATGGGCAGTGGAAGGGAGATTAATACTACTTTGTAGAGCTCGCTCGATATAGCCATTTGGCAATCACGTTTAGTAAGTAACATATGGGCAATTTGCTTAGTCACATCGGTTCAAATAGAATCGGATACAAAGTCCGGTGACCATCGTGAAGGATATCGCAGATTAGACAGCCCTTGACGAGTGACGTCTGGTGGCAATATTTTATAAATGGTTTTGTACTTCACCACTCAAATTTTATGTTCTAGTTATGAGAGACACATTCGTTTCTGTAGGTGTTTACGATTTACTTTGGTTAAACTTTTTCATACTTTAACTTATATGTGTGTTCTGTTTATTTTTATCTCTGTGACATTCATTTCATAATTATTTATTTAATTTTACAACTACATTTAATTACTCAAATTTCAGATTAAAATAATACATTTATTTTTAAAAAACTAAAAATTATACGCTATAGAAGGTTAAATCAAAATGTGGAAGAGACAGCGCTCCTACATGATTATAGACGGCATCACCGCTCAGAGTAACATTGCTCCGGTAAGTTTCCGATGTTAATAAAAGTAGTTATTTTAGTTTTATCCTGATGATCCTTGGCAGAAAATCAGGATAATGTTATTAGACTATTGTATTGTCATTGGTCATACGTGTACAATTTTTGAAAATAGAAATTAGAAAAGTCCGTCCATTGACAGTTGACACATACTTGCGAACATACATACAAGTGAAGTTAATATAAAGCGTATAATAATATACCAAACTTCATAAGAACCTTAAAAAAATAAGTCTTATTTATTTATTTTGCTTAAAATAACATCTACTTATTTAGATAATTTTTAAAGAAACACACATAAGCCAAGTATAATCGGGTAAGTTAAATTTTAAATTATTTTCACACAGTCGTATCGCCATATTCATTTTTCTACACTTTCGTATGATTCCTTATACAGAATCTAACAAAATATGAGATTTTCTCATGTAATGCGTCTATAGACAAAATAAAATAACCTTTGTTTTTTATTTTAAAAATGTTGTTATTAGTAATTTATTGTTAATTCAATTTATTATTACGACAACATTCAGTACATATATTTTCAGTACTGTCGGTGTGACGATATTTTAATAATAATGTTGTCGTTAAGATGTTGATAGAGGCTCCTTCCCAAAAGCTCATATTAATTCATAAAATGTCACAGGTGTTTCGACAAATGGTCTCGTTGATGTCTCCAACCTTCCTAATTTATGAAAGCTCATCACAGCATTCATTGGAACCATTTAGCACGAAATAACTAACAAACAAAGCATTGCAGGCGCGCATCGACGTATATTAATATCATTACACTGCCAGAAATACAAGCACCGCGCGCCGACCACTTTCGACTAATTGACTGTGATTTACAACTTGCCTGCTTTATAGCTTATGCTACACAAGCAAAAAGACAGAACTCCGTGCTCATTACAGTCTAAAATAAACTCTAATTGACATCAAAAGAACACATTTTTAAGTGATCGTTAATGGTCTATACGATTTTATGTAACGTCGTTTATGGCAACCTCCCTGCCACAAACTTCATGGAAGTTTTCATTTATTTGTCAGCGTGTGTGGGATTTTTGATGGTTGTATCGACATTTTGAGCTTTGAAGAGTAATTACTGCACGTTTTATGTATTTTTGTAATGTGAAACGCTTTAACTGCAACGGGGGATAACCAAAAACAGGTTGAAATCTCAATCGATAAGATAAACAAACAATTTGGGTCTTTAAATTTAAATCAAGATTGATTAACGATAAACCATAGACGTAAGTACAATTAAATTAATTACGACTAAATATGTTGTAGGTTTTGCTCAATGATTGTTACGATTAACTCATCTACTGGTCGAAATTTTGCCATAATGATAACTTTTCCATTTCATTTGTAGGCCATTGAAATGTTATAATTTTTGGTCCTGAGATTTAAATAGTCCCAACTGTTTTTGTAAATGACATTGTTATTTTAGGATCTATGGTGAAAAGTTATAGTATTAAAATGGCAGAAGATTCAATTTGAGACCATTAATGTTTTACAAATTTTGTGTAAGACGAATCGTTTGCCCAATAGGGCACGAAATCGATTTCCATCCCTTTTTCAAAATGGTGGACGCAGGAAAAGAGTTACAACCCCACAAACTTGGATTTAGCCTTACACAAACCCCCGTTGTAAACCTAATATAACATTTAAAGTAATAATAACTCATCTACAAAAGTAGATAACACTAAAGCTCGGCAATAGTTACCAAACAAAAAAGTAAAATCGGTTAACAAACTAAAGAGAAAAAGGTACTGAACTTGTCTCAGCCTATTTATATTTATACAGATATAATTATATTATGTGAAATCAATCAAGGATATCGTACATTAACAATAACAAATGAACCCAAGAAATCGATGATGCAATGGAGAAATTGATGTGTCTGTTAGCCGTACGCTCTTTAGTAATAATCAATCTTAACCGATTTTTGCCTACCTACATGCAATATTTGACAATGATTGCCTAGGAAATGTAATCATTGCCAAACTTCGAACTTTAGTAGGCAACAATTGCTTAAGAGTGATCATTAAACCATTGTTGCCTACCAAAGTTCGAAATTTGACAATGACGGCCTATGAGATGCAATTATTGTCAAATTTTGGTAGGCAGCAATTGATTAAGAATGACTATAACTACAGGGCGGTATATAGCTATAAAAACAAAAGATGTACAAGATCAGTATATATCTTACCTTTCGCTAGCTTATCTTCATCCACAGAACTCCATCCCGGCGAGTCCTTGGACTTAGGCACTGACAAGTTGAGCGGCTGATCGTCCGCTTTCGAATAATGCACTTTGTCGAACTCACTCTCACTAGTTCTTACACTACGCTGCAGCAACTGTTCCTGCAGTTTGTTCTTGTGCACACTTATGTTAAACTTCCTCTCAGATAAGTCTCTCTGCACCTGCGTGCTTTTCTCCTGATACGAAAACCCTTTCTTGCTGTCAAAGTTCCTTTTCACATTCATCAATTGACTCACTGTCGATCTTTCATCCTTAACTTGCGCTTTTTCACCATTCTTGGCTAATCCTAAAATATATTCTATCGTGTGAGGTGTTGGCTTTTTTGGCGGTTTTCCGTATACATGAGGATGCCATGACAACTCGAAACTTTCATCTCTCTCGCTGTTTTTACTCCTATCCTCACTGTACCCATCGCTTTGTGTCGAACACTCGACACTGTCTGTCGTTTCTTCGTTCTGCGATTTGGGGAACTCATCTTCAGCTATTACTAATTCTTCATCCTTGTCATCACAATCATCCTCAACGTTGATCTTCTCTTCCTTCGTATCGGGGCTCAATCTATCGATATCGTTATACTGGTAGTCTATGTTGTAGCTCGCGTCATTGGGATAAGTGGCATCAATCAATCTGTCGGCCTGTCCAATCAAGTTCGGGGCGACGTAACTGGACACTATAGTTTGCATGTCTCCCGCTCTGTTCCCGTCGGTGTCCGTGTCGTTGCATCCGATATCGTCTTCCGCGCTCATGTGTAAGTCTCACCCGCGATTCGTACGGAAATAGTTGGTCATGTTTGTTTTTATGATTGAATTAGAGTTTAATAGCCACTCTGGATTGACGCTGGTTAGCCGTTTGATGTCGAATGCGGCTTTGAAGTCGTTGCGATGTTTTCAGACGCTTCCTGTAACAAACGGACGGATGGTTTGAGTCTATTGAGTGAGTCAGTGCGTGCGATCGGAGCGGGATTCAATTATAGTCGGCGTTTCTGTGCGACGTCGGAAGATAAATTGTGTTTTAGTTCGAGCAATTGTAATGTACAGTTTGATTGTACAATTAACCGTTATGACATGGGTTACTTTCTTAATTGGGATGCAGTCATAAACTATTCAGAGAATAATAGTCATTTGAAACATTGACAACTATTTCGAGGGATCAGGTAGTTCTAATTGATGATATAATAATTGTTTATTAAGTCTACGCGTTAACTAATGCAATTATATTTAAGACATTTTGATTTCTTTTGAGATCTATTTTTAATAACAATATTTAGCATGTCAGTTACAAAATCGTATTATAATAAATCATTATATGTATTTTGAAATTGATAATTATAAATTAAAAGTTTTACTAAATCCCTATGGAGAATACCAATTTGGTATTATACAATACCTATCAGTATAAAATTTCAATCGAACCTCATGGACTCTACCCAGATTTTTATGTAGAAATAACAATTGTTCAATAGAGTTCGGCTTAGAATAGTGTCTCTACTTTTATGTCACGATCGTTTAATAGAGTATGAGCGAGAATAGAGATCCTTCACAAACATTTTAAAATTGGATGAATGACTTGAAGTATCCTTTCTCTACCAAATCCGTGCTCTATCGGTCATTGTTTCACGCACCCCGCGCCACCGCACTCGTAGTAAATGTGCTGATTGGTTTTTATTGGGGAGATTGTTAGGGTTGGTACAACCACGCACAGTAGGCATAGATTATTCCAAGTCAAAATGTATTTGAGAATAACTTACCACCATCCCTGTAACTATACATGTATACCTCATCGAAAAATTATATATAAAATCACAATACATACTTGTGACCTATATTCTGATCTGATTGTACATTGATTCTGATTATAGAAAAGAAATATCATCTATCATAGGGAGAATATAATTATTAAGTGAAATAGTTTCTTATTTCCAGCACAAATTAGTCCTTAACATCCTTAACATTACGGGCCTTTGAGTTTCAATTATCGATAAAGACAAACATTCGAAAAGTGACCCTAATATACAAATGAAATAATCGTTGATTCAAACGGGCATAAGTGTTTCAAATTATAAAATAAACAATGACAACCCTAAATTCAGATTGAAACAAAGTCGTCATTTCGGATCGCGTCATATCGCAAAATATCTTTCCCGTTCTGTGATCTCGTAGCTACTCGCTTGTTAGGGTTGCCAATGGGCATGATGACAGATTTTGTAATCTCCTTCTATAATATCGGTACACGATTATTATTTATGAAAATTTGGAATTTTTATTATTATTTATGAATATTTTGGAATCTGAGTTTTACATTTTTTTCTACTTCATTTGAATTATGCATTAAAACGCTCGGAGGTTTCATGGCGTCCTGGTGACGTATTTTTTTTTAAATTTTGTCTATGGCCCACATAGAAAATAGATATTTTCTTTTTGTACAAAATAGTGGTCATTCGGTCTGGCCGGTGTTTTAGTCAACATGGCCAATGTAGTATTTTAGACTTTTATTTTATTGAAAATATGTCTATATAATATTAAAGTTTATATTAAAACTGGATCTTTTATTAAAAAGCATTCGACAAGTTTTTCCCTAATATTATTATTTCTTTGATTCTTTAATACTGTGATCATGCCCATTAAACCAATTGTTAGACGAACAGATTTCTCCACGCCTGAATTAATTTAAATAAAATTTGGTATCTCGAATAATCTCAAATGTGTGTGAATCCAACCCTGCTTGTACCTATCGTGAGGGCTACACTATTCTTTGGCAAGCGGGATTTCTTCTTCACACTACACCATTTCTATTGTTTCCTTGCCTGACACCATTACATTACACAACCGTTGCTTTTTCCACTGAATTACTTTGTTTAAATATCTTTTACCACTCCATTACTCTATTCCTCGTTGGTTAAGCTCTACAGCGACCGTCAGAGGGAACCCTGGGGTCAAATTGAAACAAATCGACTCCGCTCGAGTGCCATTGTTACGTCATATCGCGAAAATATTCTCTCGTATTGTTCCAACTGGAACGGAATAACCTGTGCGAATAAACCTGTGAACAATTTTGTCATCATTCAGCCATACTGTCCCAGTGCTGGGCGTGACCTTTACATACTTACAAAATGCTTGCAGGATACTTCATCAACCTGCTGCATTGTAGATAGGCGAAGAAAAGTACAGGGTAACAGTAGGGTAGTGGTCAGCCAGTGACAGATGTTTGTGAAACCTATAAGGCTTCTAATAATATTTAACGGCTGCTATTTAATGTACCCTCTGAAGCATAATCATCATCACCGTCTCCCGACTGCGCTCGACAATGCTTAATGTTGTAAATTGCTTACAATTTACAATCTACATAAACATCACGGCGTCGCAACCTACCTATCTTGTCCTACCTTTATCTTACGTCTTAGTGCTAGGGACAAATTTTCTTGCAAAATAAGAAGGATAAAGACCACAGTCTGCTACGCAAGCCTAATTTAGGTTGGGAGACTTGATGGATTCTAAAAAAGAAGAAAATAGTATCTCACATACTCACAATAATAATGATCTTACTTTCGCGTGTCATCGCACCGAATACGAAGACATCGCGTGAATATTTTTTTTATTAATATACCTAACGATAAGGCAGACGGGCAACTTGATGGAAAGTAGTCACCTCCGCCTATAGACATTTGCAACACCAGAGGAGTCGCAAATGCCTCTCCGGCTAGTGAGCCTACTACTTCAAGCTACTTGCCAGGATACTAATTGTGGCGATGTCTTCTTCTAAAAAGTGAGTTATTAAATTGTGAGTAAAATAACAGTAGTAATCGCTTCTGGTACTTATCCGGCTATTTAATGTTAATTGGTATTCAATCTGACCATAAACTAGTTTGACTTTATCAAACCCGTTCAAAGTGAAATTTGTCACGAAATTTGTACAAAAAAATATATGAGAACAAAATGCATTGATACATTTGAATAAATATAGGTATTTTATTGGAGACTATGTAAATGCAGTAAATAATTGTAAACTAAGATGAAAAATATTTAAATTAATAGTTTCAACTTAGGCTTCAGAAAAATAAAAATTGGTTTGTGTACCTAATGCCCATATAACATCAAGTGCGTGGAGGAGCGGTCACCATACCGGTCTGACGCGCAGAGGGTTCGGGGTTCGATCCCCGGCAGGGCAGATATCCATTTATTTATTTATTAGGAAAACTTAGTCTATTTAATAACACAACATAAATATGCACCACTGTAGATTAAAGAAAGCCGATTACAAGTTTTCACGTATAGAAATAATGTACTTGTAAAGTATCTATATTTAAATGAATTTAGATTTCTGTTCTGGGTCTGGGTGTTTGTGTACTCGTCTTTGTGTGTGTCCATGGGACTCACGACACAGGGGGTCCTAGTGTGAGGCTGTGAGTGTAGAAAGCGTCTGTAAGTAGTACAATGCATGCAATTTTATTGTAGTGCATAAAAGAAAATACCTATTTTTCATACTCACTGCATCACATACATTTAAATTACCCGGATATAACTACGGTTCCTTATTAGGCGTATCGAACCTACTCGGTACACAACACAATTAGTATTATCGAGCTGAGCTTACGGAAGTTGTGTCAACGTGTGTGGGCCTTTTGATATTACCGACCAAATTATTAATACACTCGATACAAAACGACAGCTCGATCGTTAACTCTGACAGAAAGTCCTAGGGTTTATTATTAAACGGTTAAAAAAGAAAGTGTCGACTTAAAACGGTCGGATTATAATTTTAATAGACGTCGGAAGTGTATGGCGAATCCGAGATGGTGGTCGTTTGACATTTTCATTCTCAAAGCGAATGTGTTAATAGTAACATTTCCTGGATTAATGTTTTTATTTATACTTTTCCTTTGATTTTCGGGAATTACGCAGACGTTTTATGGTGACGGTGGCAGGATACATCTCTTGTAAAGATCTGAGGCAGACCATTATGTAAATCATTGGCGGTTAGTTGATAAAAAAATATTTATATTTTTAATCTGTTATAAATTTGACAGTTTGTCGGAAATAAATTTCACTTTATTAGCTGTTCTCTAACCAATAATCATATTTCGAAGTTTATTAACTTAAATCGGAAGATCCGGACTTCAATTTGTAGTTAAGGAAATTAAATAGTTAAAATTAAATTAATTTTCAAAGCTAGATCTAGCAAAATTCGTCCAGGGAAATACCACCGCTGCACGTATTTCCAGCCAATGATATTAATTTTAAAAATAAAATATCTTTTTCTAGCTTGAAGTAGTG
>DWNM01000374.1:0-11327 GCA_018250375.1 Narcosius parisi helen
TAGCCGCGTGTCCACCGCACGTCCGTCACCTCATATTAAAGTTGGCCCGAAATAATCTCGTTCTCGGTGACGGCCCGATGACGGCGGCGGTGGACAAACAGCCTTAGAGACAATTTTCAAGCTTTCTCAATTTTCCGCTAAATGGCATGATTTTAGGTAACATATAATTTTATGCTTAATGATATCAGTATTAAGGTCGTTGACATAGTGACAGACGATCAAGGTCATCAAGTATGTGGAGCTACGCGTACTGTTGGTCGGTGTGCTCCGCCTACATGCCATTTCCACTGTCTCTGTCTTCTATGAGAAAAGAGTAGCGCAGTGACCCGCTCAAAAGTTCCGTGTTCCACTATTAGATAGATGTTCATACCCATAGCATTATGTGTTATTCAATGATTTTAATAGAATTAACTAATGCTTTATTTTCCCCTTTTTCATATCCGGATCCGATGCTGCTGTACCACAGATCCGTACGTAAAGATTGCTCTCATGCAAAACGGCAAACGTCTGAAGAAGAAGAAAACGAGTATCAAGAAATGCACACTGAATCCCTATTACAACGAGTCATTTACTTTTGAAGTACCATTCGAACAAATACAGGTGCGAGCCGAGATTGAATCGAAATTTGGTGTTGTAGCACATTGCTTGAAGATTATCTCCAAGGGCGAGTTTCTCGCGGCTATCTGTTATCCGTACAGTTTACGTTACTTAAACATGATTCATCAGAGGAAATTCATACAAACAGACGTTGTAAAAAGATGACGATACTCTGAGAATGCCTTAGATACGAGTACATCATGAAATTGAAAATTTTACTCTTCAAAAAGCTAAACGCAGAACGACGAACCGTTTTTACTCTTAAATCGTCGCTTCCTAATTATACTTTTTACATTGACTGAAAGAATCTTGTGTCTTCTGAATCCTTGTTAGCTTCGATGTTTATCTAATAAAATTAATCGACAATCTAATAAACAATTCATAGGGGCATGAGAGATATGCCGCTATTAACTACCCTTGGAAGATAGTCTTTCGACATTTCTCGAGTGAAGATACTGATATATTACTTCTTCATTCGGAATCGTCACTAAATGTGCAATTTGATGTTGTGTCCCTATGTGATATTGATATTTACACCACTTGCATCCAAACCCTCCTCTCCCTGTCGTGTTGTTGGTCGATGATGTATTTGCGTCAACCCTAATCCTACTTTTTTTTTCTATTGCACGTTAATCCTTTGCTTACTCGGTGTATTCAGAGCGTTATATGTTTGTGTTCAATACGTTATGTAACTATGTACTTAGATTGAATGGGCTAAGCAAAATTTACAGGAATTGCAATTTTATATTACTTGGCTTTTTATGTCCAGAATTTGTTTATTGTTTTTTATTTCCTGTCTTTTGTATGATATGCAAATAATACGTGTTATTATTTCTACTGATATAATATTGTCGATATACTAATATTAAAGTGTAGGTTAACTAGACACTAAATATCACAATTTTTCTATCCTATGAAATTCTATCGTCTTTACTTCCATGTCCTAAATCCCATTTTCCTTCTTATATGCTTCAAAGCCTATATTTTAGGTCTCCCTTTCATAAAACGGTAACCTTTAACTGAGATTATTAGTCTCAGTTAGAGATTTCATTTTTTATGGTAAACCTAAACTATTAGGCTTTGATTTATATAAAAATTATATTCCGTCAAAATGAGTGGTGTCCGAAAATCTCCCCTCGTAACTGCATTATAATTTGGTGACTTCAAACTGTAATTACTTTGTTTTACGGAATCCAGTCCCTCTTTCTTCTTCTTTCTCTAACTATCGTAATATATTTTCTTATCTCTTTATTTATCACTCCCCCCTATTAATACCAAGTCCTATACGTACTTGTTACCAAGGTAGGTTATTGGTAAGTAACACAAATCATGAAACTCAAAATGTGATTTATTCATATTAAAAAATAACAATAAATCGTTTTCATCACAATTAACCATCGAATTCTACATACATTCTACGTACAAAATTCTACATACGTTCTTATTATATTAATACCATACCTACTTACAATGACAATCAAGAATTATTATTCACAATATTTAACATTAGAAAATACACAATCTAACATACAGTCAAGTTGGGTGACATTAAATTTCCGTGTAACTTTGAATAATCTGCTCGAAGATTTAAATTTTTTTCAAACACTCTTATGTAGTATAATTACTTAAATAATTATATGAAACGATATTTTTAGATGTTAGAAATCCTAAATGTGTCATAAAATTGGCCGCTGTTAACAAGTTTTTAAAACTTTTGCGTCTTTTTCTGTTAGCGCTATTTACACGTATTTCATTCTAAATAAGTGTGTCAAAGTTACCCAAATAAAATAAATAGTGAATTTTAGAGGATTTTCCATGGGAAGTATTAATATAATTCAAAGTTACCCGAAAGTCCTTGTAACTTTGAATGGCCACTAAAAAATGAATTTCACAATCATTTTTGTATTAAATCATCATATTGATTAGATAATTCAAATTTCGGATATAAAAGAACACTAAGTACACTATTAAAAACAGTCCAATCAATAAATTATTTTTTCAGTATCCTTAAAAATCTGAGAAAAGTGTTCAAAGTTACCCAAATTGACTGTACATTAAAATGACATCAAAATCACATTTCCAAACATATCATTCAAATCGCCAAACCCACATATACATCAACTAACTACGTCACTTAATAATCTCTGAACTGCACAACAGAAAGTGAATCTAGTAGTGACGGTGGTGGATTACGACCGTATCGGAACGTCGGAGCCCATTGGAAAGGTGGTGTTGGGATACAACGCGTCGGGCACCGAGCTGCGTCACTGGTCCGACATGCTGGCCAGCCCGCGCCGCCCCATCGCCCAGTGGCACACCCTCAAGGACCCCGAAGACGGAGAGAAGAAGGATTAGACGCGGAGTTAATGTAAGCTTTTCTATACTCTATACCAGCGGTCGGCAACCTTCTACATGAGATAATGGCGGGCTGCATTCGCAAATAGGCTCTGAAATTTTGACGAAAAAAGTCGTCAAGTAGAAACACGATAATCCCTGAAATTTGGCGGCGAAAATAACGAGGTATTATGTCCGTGGGCCACAATGACAGGTTCTAAGACGACTCGCAGGATGCAATGTTGTCATGGGCCACATGCTAACCGCTGCTCTGTACCTAGTAATATTAAAAAAAAAAGTTCGGCTGAATATACCAATCTATGCAATCATCTGGTCGAAGCACGCAACCAACGACCACGACAGGTGGGCGTCGCTTGCAAGCGACGCTGTCGCGTGTTTTGTCTGGTGCTACATATAAATTCATACGAAGCAGTAGGTCGCGCGCCCCGCTAGCTTTTGTGTGTCGCGGTCGTCGGCCGCGGTCGCTTAAATCCGAATTATTCCTTAACTGTTATTTTAAATTGACGTTAAACAATGTCAGTTTCAGAGTTACAGGAGCCCGTGAAAGTTCAACATCCGGCAGGAAGACAAAACGCCTTAACATTTCATTTCACTATCGTCTAGCTCAAGACCTTCGTTACATTTTCGACATATTTAACGAGACTTTCAAATTAGTATTAAAAGTATAAATATTCTAATCATGAAACTATTCTGTTATATAAACTGTTAATGCTTCGTTGGTGTATTCTTAAATAAATATTAGAGTTGTACGAATATGGCTATATTTCAAAACAGTTATTTATCTATAGATACTTACTACTATTTATACAAGAGTATATGCCTAAAGCAAATAAAAATATCTGATAAACTTGCGATACTTTCTTGTATGAATGTCAATAACAGTCTAAATTACCAAGAGCAATAGTACAGACGCCTTATTTATATTTAGTCCTCCAAAATGTATCGTACTATAGATACATACGTATAATTCAAGTCAAAGTTCCAATAAATACGCGATAATACCATCGAAATGACCTTTACCTTACGTACCTAATACAAACATTATCTTATTTGCAATTCATGTGTAACTCGACAAGGATCGAAAGAATTGAGGGTGATTTTTTTGGAATAGGGAGGTATTTGATCATAATAAAAATTTCAATGGATAAAATAATAAAAACAAATCACTGTACACAAGGAGGTTACAGAATGTACCCGTAGATAGGTTCACAGTAACCATATGTATAAAGCCTTGTCGAGTTATTCCGTTATTAAAATTATGTATATCCTTATTAATTGCCTAACTAATACTCATATCGGCATGCTTACTTTTGTAGGCATCCGCTCTTTTTAGAGCCAGAGAAGCCCCATAGAATTACCTGTAATAATAATTCTTAGTTAGAGGGCATGAATAATATTCAACTTTTCGGCTTTCAATCCCCCTGTTTAAAATACTTCAGTACAATAGTATACCTATATAATAAGCACTGTTTGGTTAATAATTATAAGTTAAAACTATGATAATGTATTCATGGTAGGACATACCTACATTTATTTTAAAATCCCTATTAAAGAAAGCTATGTAAATAAGTTGATCCTGTTAAATTTATTACATTCTATTTTACTATCGTATAAGTGTTATATACCTTTTTAATATAAATTATTACGTTCCTCTTAAGAAGAAAAGTGTCTATGTAGTTATGTAGATACAGCTTATTACGATTTATTTAAATTACCTACATAAGTACTTAATTTCTCATGTAACTTTTGACTCTTCTTTGGAGGAACAGTAGGCCTACGGAACACCCTATCTATGATATTTAAATACATGACATATAGCTAGATATTTTCGGATTACTTCATTTATCTCATTTTTCATACGTCATTGTTCTATAATTCAAATTTCAATAACACACCTCTTTATGAATAAACATTTAGAAATGATGGTGACATGTAGTGCGTCATTTTATACTCGCAGTATCTACTTATCTTAATCGTAAGTTTTTAAACCTTAACCATTAAAACAATGGCGAAATCGATAACAAAAAGGTACCATCGAAATGTATAGTCCAATTTTATTTACAAACACTAGAACCATACCTAGATAATCGTAAATATATTTAAAGTTCTAATCGTCGTTTTGGATCTACGAAAAAAATATAATCATAATAATATTGTTTAGTCTCGTTTGTCAAATAAATAGCTTTCTATTGTATATCGGATCGTTACTTCAATATGTTTCATCTGTTATATGTAATGTATCGTAGTACTTAATGATGAAACCCCTTATTTCGATGTGAAATATATTATACCTACTTAGCTAATGCTTGACTGTTGTTGATCTCAAACTTATATGTTACTGTGTAAATAATGTAATCACATGTTAAACTTCACGATCACATAGGAGTAGGTGATAACGTCGGGCTTCAAATATATATAGAAGTGCACCAACACGAAACATGTAGACTTGTGGTTCATGGTTCTGTATTTAAAACGCGTATATATACATACATTAATGTAATTATAAGTAATGAAGTTCATATTACGACAGATTCGTGAACATCTATCACACGATCTATTCAAATAGATGTTGCAATAGTCTTATTGTAGAGGCAAGTCATAGATACCTAATATAAGTAAGCAGATTTGATAATACTGGATAGTACTGTCACTATTAGTTTAACTCACGTTAAAATTATATAGTGGTGTAGAGGTTTCGTGAATCTGTTGGAATATCAATGGACACAACCAGGCGGGGCCACTCCAACGGCCGGCCACTGTAGTATGACAATATAGACATTCCAACGCTATTTAAGTATGTTGAGGTAATATATTATGTACTTAATAATACAAATTGTATTGTATAAGACGAATTCCACTTAATGTGAATAGTCGCTATTTAATGTATTGTTGATATATTAAAAAACTTTATATTACAAATTAATGCGGATGATAAATGTCATTGTCATTTCAACATTGTATTTTTAGTATTCAATAATACAGTATTCTTAAATGGCGACGTTAAGTAAAATAGTATGTGGCAATTAGACATAAAGTAGAGTTGTTTGAAAGATCCGGATAATGGAAGAAAATTTCGAACCGCTTAAATTAAAGCACTGTGAGGTTGTGACTCACTAAGTTTTATTACAAACTCAAATTGGAACATAAACTCAAGAATAACAACGAAGTTAGCTAAGATGGTAAAGGTAACGTAACGGAACGTAACCGTATTGAACGATAGGGCCATAATGTACCTAACAGGTGTGGCCCGAAAGTGAAAACAAAATAACTTTATTGCGACTTTTATTAATATATCGTACTATCTCAAAATTTGCTAATATAAAAACATTTTGTATTAACATTTTCATCTCTTAATATTTGCACGCAGAGGATATTCGCTGAAGTCATCTTTTATACGGCACCATTTTACAGGAGTATTAGATGCCGTTTATCGAACTAATGCAAATTTGCGGTGATAAATGGACCAAATTCGCCTCGGTTTGATTAAATCTATAAACATCTTGCTGCACATATTTAGCTAGAATCAAAAACCAATAGATAGAAATCTAGATACAGTTACAAATTTTGTGTATTTTTAATAACAAAACCGGCAGTACAAAACCATCACGTTTTTTAACATAAAGAACAGGCTTATTAAATAGTTTTTAAAAGATTTGAACACGAGTATTTTATGTGGGAAGTAGGTATCATTTGTATTGCCTGTTTTTTCGTCTTCCTTTATTTTTGAATTTCAGCTCATTATGAGTCTTTTGCTTTGTAACTATTATTTTGTTTAAAAAAAGTTTCCCAAGTAAATATTGCTACTGCAATGTCCACTTGCTTTGCAATAACTGTCATAAAACTATACTAGTGTTGAAAATTATTGTTCAATTACGTATTTTATCATCTTTAGTGGATATTTCTCGAAGTTAAAAAATATATTACCATAAAGAAAATATATAAAGATTTTTTTTATATCACTAAAAATGCAGGGTTTAGCATGTTTTCATCGCATGATACCTTATAAATTTTGCGACTATAATTATGTACACAGTGAACAAAATATTTTGTGTCGAACTACTATTATGTACTAACTAAAGTGCAAACATGATAATTTCATCTACAAATCTCATTGTTGTATTATCAAATGTATATAAATATATAACTCATTGATAAATTTATCATATCACTTGCCACATAAAGGAAATTCAATTTCTGAATAATGTTATGTTATTATTTGTTTAGAAATAAATATTTATTTAGTATATGATTGTTTAAGTAGTATAACAGTAATGTATTATGTAAACTATAAAGAATGTCTATAATACATAATTACATAGAAGTTGGCTGTTTCATTTCTAAATAAAACTAAAGGTTAAAATATAACTATAATTTATTTACAGTAAATATAACTTGTTACAATTGGTAACATTTTGTATAACAAAACTATTCAATACAAACATTACAACCTACTTCAAATTCCTTCAGTCTGCAAGATATTTTATAAACCTTTATAGAACATAGTTGTTATATGTATATATCATTATATCATACTATGTATATCTCTCCTTTTTTAAATAAAATTTACGTTATAGTAAACTCAATAAGTATCTATAGGCTTTTCTTTAAGGCACCTTATAAAAAAGTAAGTAGGTAAGGGAAGTATGTAAGGCACCTTATATAAAAGTAAAATGTTTTATGTATGGCTTACATAAAAGTTCATATACAAACATTACAAAAACTACATTTGCCTGTACAACTCGTGCATGATAACTTGAGACCCGAGCATGATGATATCACCGTAGAATGTTTGTGAAATATGAAAGAAATTTTTTATCACATGTTTACTGGACTATAAGAGATTATTAACAACAGTATAATCTTAAATAAATAACTGACTAAAAAACTAAAAAAATACTCACTTTAATGAATGCTCCTACATAATTATGAAAAGCATCTCCTCTGTTTTTTGGTTACACTCTTTACAGAGCGGTGGTGGTCATATTTTTTGCTTTTAAAAATTTTTTTTCAGGCAGAAAATCAGAATGTTATTAGATTATTGTATTGTCATCAGTGCTTCATATGTGTACAATTTTACAAATCAATTACATGTTTTTAAGTCGGTGATAATGACTGAAAAAATCTCTCCATTGACACATAGCTGCATACATACATACATACATACATATAGGTGAAGCTAATATAAAGCGTATAAAATTGAAACAACAGTATAACACCATTTAAATGAATGGACTATTTTGTACATTGATTAAACAAATAAAGTGAAATACTAACAGGTGAGGTGTCACGTTCCACATAGGTTTCAACTAATCACACATAAGTAGTAGACTCACGAAAGTTCTTAGGTAACAGTCATTATGCAGTAATTTTTTTATAACATAGAAGTAGCAAACGAGCTTGCAGCCCACATGATGGTAAGTGGCAACTGCTGCCCAAGGACATCTGTACACAACCCGAGATCAGATTAGAGTCCTACCTGAGGTTGACAACAGATGTGTTGCTACCTCCGAGGACTAAGTTGGAACGTCTCTGTTAAGTATGTCACCCTTTCCATACCCTTCAAACCAGAAAACAGCGGTTCTTAACACTGCTGTTATTAGACAGAAATATGTGTGGTGATGGTGTCTCTGGGGTTAAACTACAAAAGGTTCTACTACCTTCATATTTCAAGATGGTGCTCCAAAAGTAATAATCTCTATTAACATTGCTGCAATAGTGCCTAGGACATAAACTTGTGACGTTATTCTATTACTTACAAAGATATGGACCAATTTTATTGGTCAGTATAAAATATTGACCAAGTTTTATATATACATATTAAACATTCTTAATTTTATAGTGTTTTATAATACTATTAAAACTCAATAAGATAACAGCTTTTTAAAAAAAAGCATATAATATGTAGCAATATTTTAAAGTAACATTGAATACATATGTAAGAAGAGTATATTAACATGTTCCAGACTCCATAATAAAAAGGAAATCTGAAGTTATCAATATACTTACTTTAATAATTATCACATAATAAGGCGACGTAAGGCTTAATGCTTTGGGGTAATTTAGGACAAAAATTAAATTAGTAAAATTCCGAGCACGGTGAATTTCTCCCAAATCAAAAACAATTTAATTATACGGCAACTCGCAGGTAAATGCCATATTCATCAGCCATTCGCGGCAAGACCTCAGGCGCGGTAGCAGCTTTGATATTGCTTTCGATTTGAGACAAATTCACTGCGTTCGGAATAATACTGATTTAATTTGTGTCCGAAATTACCCCAAAGGACATTATTGTCTTTCAATCACTGGACAAAGTTACGGCAGTAATTTACTTGTTAATTATCATCATAGTATCTACGCTTCATTGCACGATACTTTTTCAATTTATATAAAGCTTCGATTTCCTTCACAACAAACCGCCCATGTTTCACCATTGTTTCAATTTTATTTGGGTCGGTTTCGTTGCTATTCTTTGAAAATACTTTATGCAATCGTTTTCGGAACAGATCATAACCCTGCGGCCAGTCTCTGCCTAGATACAAGAGCTGAAAATACGATAAAAAATGCATATTAAAATTTACATAATTATACAATTTAAAAGCAACAAAAACATTACACACAATATGTTACATTATAACCTTAATGTATTAAAATCATACCGTTTTGTACAGATTTAGAACAGCCTTTCTATGGGGTTGAGACATTATGATTGTTTCATATGTTTTGATAATTTTATCTAAAGTCTAAAGTTCATTAAAATAAGTTTGTTCTACGTGATCACAGACATGAACTGACAAACGTCACGAACGTCATTGATGACAATGACAACATAATGACAATATCAATATTGTTATCGTCGACAAGTCATTCATTCACCTTCTGCTAGGTTTACATACTCGCCGAGTGCACACGAATAAACGCGAGTACGATTACGTTAAACATCATATTCGGGTGCTTTCGGTACTCGCCAGGTTGCTTGTCCGGTCTCTGCGAGTTATAGATGTGTTTGAAGGTGGTAGAACTCTTTGTGGTTCGGCCCCGGAGGAAACACAGCCATACCTCTTTCTGTGCGTTGTTATTAGTAAGCACTACTGGCTTCCGGTGTGAAAGTTGTGTTAATAAATACTAAGTCTATCCAAATTTTGCTTATCAAAGATAGAAATTTATCAATTTTGTATGTAGAAATTGTCAAATGTCAATCTTTATACAGAAGGATACATTGGATAGACTGATTATTTGGCGGATTGTTCGCGAGTATATGCAATTGACATTATGGTACATTCTAAAATGACCGAAAACAAATCCAAATGAATCAAAACATATTGTTTGTATTCTATCATACTCTTTGGTTCAAATGGCGGGAAAATCAATAAAGAATAAATATTTCGTAGCTAAGCAACTGAATCTCAATTATGAAACAACTGTGTACAGATTTCGATTGCTAAGAGTTATTTTACTAAATTCACACCAAATAGTATTATAACCACAGATATACATCTGTAATTATAATATTGTCTTTGTATTCTCCAGTTAACTTATACACACTAAGTATCTTCTTCATTTTCAAAGGTATTGACTAAAATGTCTGAAGAACCTGCGGCAAAGGAAAAAGGTATATCTTTAGTAATTAAGAATATTAGGCTTTCACCTGTAGTCGCCAACGCGTAGGACATTTCCAAAACCATATTCGTAAATGCATCGCAGTCCCTAAGAGACAGTTCTTCATCCAACTTTTTCAATAATTACAGTATAGTCCGCGGCATGTATAGATTTTAACACCTAATTATGCAATTTTCTGCGCAATCCGAGCTAAATTGATTACCGCTATACCGCTATTTCCTACGCATTTCCACACTCTCTTTTTCTCTCGGATCGCAGAGTACTTTTAGCCGTTGATTTCATTGGTTAGTCATCGTTAACCTTTGTCGGATACTGATCTTACGGGCGATATGAAAACATCCGACATCTGGTTTTTTTATTAATATAAACTGATTTATTTACAAGTTTGTTTTTATTTACTAACACTTTGTTTCTTGTTTCACTGCTGGAGTTGTTTTATTTTCTACATCAGGATGATTAAAGCATCAAGAACCATGATTTGATACGGTATTAAGATTCAAATCTTCATAATGTAATTCCGTTTTTGGTCTTGCAAAATTCTGATGTTCCTGCTCGATCCATTTGTAAACAATGAAGTAGACAAGCCTGTCTAAAATCTCACATGGGGGAATGCGACACGGGCTAGCAATAACCCCTAACAGTTCTTCTAATCCGCATTAGATCAGCGTGGTGGAGTGCGCTCCAAGCCTCCCTTAATGGGTGCCCTCCCCGTGCCCAGCCGCTTTGTAAAATTGAATCAGTCTTTTCAAAAACCACCT
>DWNM01000375.1:0-11314 GCA_018250375.1 Narcosius parisi helen
TAGTGCGGTAAGAATCCCACATAACCCCGTGTCGCTCCCACGGCACCGGGTACCTTTTGAAGGTTTCCCCCTCGTGAACAAAAAAAAAGGTCCTACAACATTAATTAACCTTAAAAATAAGTACATTATTTTCTATTAAAAAGTTTTTAACTAAAATTTTTATTCTTTTATTAAAAGTCGCAAGCTAGTCGTACGTGTGTGGGATCTGACACATACAAACTCGCCAGAGATCAGACCAGAACAAACATTTGTCCGCACACAACGTTTGTCCCTTCCGGAAATCGAATCCGGGACGGGAAAAGCAATAATGTGTATCAATAGAAAGTTGAAAACCAAAAAAATGGCCGTGGGCACGATCTGACTTTGACCCTAACAGCCCTTTTATGCAACTGATATAATCTGATTTTGATTCTCTTTTCTGTCTGATGGTGGCCACTGTCGCTCATCCGTCGTCAACCCAGTACTCTCCCACTGCTGGGCACGGGTCTCTTCTCAAAAAGAGGCTAGGCCATAGTTCAGCACGGCCAAGTGCGGTCGATAGATTTCATATACCTTTGAGAACTTTTTTTAGGAACTCTCAGGTGTGTAGGTTTCCTCACGATGTTTTCCTTCACTGTTAAAGCGAAAGATAATTAATTTCTAATATGTTGGTACATAACTTTGAAAATATTATAAGGATCAAGCTCTGCAAAGGCATGATATATGACAAACTGGAGTAAAAGACAAATTTTTGAGAAAAATCATCTTTTTTCATATATATCATACTAAAATTTTTGAACTTGAAATTAAAAATAGTCTGGCCAGGAAGCCTTAGCCAACCCACTCACGACATATTTTTTAACATATTAACCGATTCGGTGCTGATGGCACAATGTAACACAACACAACAAGCTAAATCTACGTGAAAAATCATGATAGTTTTGTTCTAGGTAGACCCTTCTAAAACTTAATTTGAGGGTGTTACATTTGATTCAAAATGACACGCGACTCGTGTCACTAGCAACAAGCCAAAAATACTGATGACACGCCTGTTGTGCCGTCAGCAGCGAATCGTTTAAGCGTTGCTGTATTCCGGTTTAAAGAGGTAAGTAAGGGTATCCGAGGCATTCAAACATAGTCCTCAGGAGTAGCAACGCATCTGTAGTTGATACAGTTATCCAAAGGTAGCAGTGGCCACTTACCATTATAAAAAAGCTTTAGTTCCCCTAATTAGATGTGGCCTGTCAATAAAACAAGAAATTAATCATTAGTTAAATTTTATTTAAACCAAAGTTTTAATACAGTTTTACAGCAAAATTTTTATATTAGAATTATAATACTTAAGTTAACTTAAATAATAAATGTGACTATAAACAGGAATGAACACGACATAGATCAAAATAATAGATATTTTATTATGTACTGTTAATATAAACATTAAATTTTTAAAGATAACAAGAGATAGTGTCACGGTTAGTTAAAAATTCGACAAATAATTTGTCCGTTTTAAATTTCAATTTCAAACATCAAAAAAGTAATTATTAAGTCACATATGACATAATTATTGCTGCGAGACAATTCTTATAATAATTACACATACATATATAATTTAAGAAAAGTCACACAATACTCATCGCAACATCCTTGAAAAGCTTTTAACTTCTAACATTGATGAATATATCCGTAAAATAGTGTAACACTGAATAATACTTCATAAAGTTACGAATATATACTTAAGTATATCTTAAATCTAAATTGATATGCAAGAGAGGTTGGTGGGGCTCACACTAGCCTCCACTTTCCCGATATGTATCGTATTGGTTTTAGTAATTCCTCTTATTGGGAATTGATATTGAAATAAAATAGGAAACGTTACATAGTATAGGGTTTCAGGTGCGTTTATAGATATACCGATTATTACAACTACAATATTAACCAAGCACAGAAAATTGCAGTTTAGGAGCATCTTCAAGGTCGGTAGAACATTTTCTTTTATTTTATTGTAGAACATTATTTATTTAACTGCAAGCCCGTTTGCTATAGGAGTAGCAAACGGGCTTGCAGTTCATCTGATGGTAAGTGAACACTGCTGCCATCTATAATCAACCCCAGACAAAATACCCACTTATCTTAGCCGAAGCTAGCCGTAGATGCGTTGCTATCACCGAGAACTAAGTTGAAACGCCTCTAAAAAGTATATCTCCATTACCACGCCCTTCAAACCAGAAAACAGCAGCGCTTAATACTGGTATTATTAGGTAGAAATAGGTGTGACGGTGGTGCCTCTGAAGTCACCTTCAAAACCTGTTCTTAACAATTAAACTGCAAAATTGTCAGGCTCATTTCTAATACTATCAGTTATCTGTCCAGTAATCCAAAAGTCACCTCCAGTGCTTTTTAGCAGTGAATGGAATACTTTACATACGTTAGAGTCAATAGCGGCATCCCTATAACCCCACCTATTAACATCAATATTATTTTAACTTGCGTCAGATCGGTTATAGAAGAAAGCGATTAAATATTATAATAATAGGACAATTACAATACGATAATACAATTGAACATCGATAGATAAAATGTGTAACACCAAGAATTTGAAGTAGAACATTTATAAACATGGCTTGATGAAGTTCCTTAATTATCAGGTTTGTCGACTCTGATTTCTAGAAACAAATGCTATTTATCTATAATATATGATATAATACCGTGCAACGCTGTAGTGCATTAATTCTAGACGTGTTCAGTGAAATAGAGACAAAACTATGATTATCACACATTTTGACGTTCACTTACATTATAAAACTCGTTAATAAATACATTAACGCGTGTAAATAGAATACAAAATTCAATCTCGCGTCTTACACGCGTCAATTATTTTGTTTTACTTAACATTAGAAATGGAAAATGTAAACAGACTTATTTCGGTTTAGGTCTCTTTAGCTTACATACTTCATGAAAGCTACAAAATCTCGCACACTGAAATGAAATAAAGGATTACATTTTGCCGTATAATTTAACGGCCTAACTTGTAACTTACATTAGAAATTTAATCATGAATAAATTACGTATTACGAGCACAAAATCAGTATTTACGAATATGTACGCAATGAACTGAAATGAAATGAGTCTGTTTACATTTTCTCATGTAAACGTACCTATAAGAATTCTACTCACATTCATTATATTCCATTCAAAATTGGAATGAAATAAACAGGGAATAAATATGGTTATCACATAATAAGCTTTACAATATTAAATTTGTATATATATGTATAATATTCTTAAATATACTTATGTAATTCAGACTAGGGGATATGTTTTTGGTTACAATGATATCACTTATATATGGATAATTTGGATATTACTAACGTTAAGGATAAAAACTTAAGAGCTATACTTGCAATGAGAAATTCTATTAAAATTCCTGGAGAAGAAAAATAAACATGCAACATCGATAAAAGGATAATATGTTCTCCAAACAGCGCAGAGCAACATGTCCAGCAAATGAAATTCCCAAGCAGTTAAGTTTAGAGTCACATTTATTACTCTTCTAAAACACTATCCATAGAATCTACACCAAATGTAACGAACCAATGTAATCTAAGGAATAAGAGGAACCCATAAAACTCTACGTAATAACACTAAAATTTATCGTAAAACGAGACCAAAAGGCATGAATAAAAGAAAGGAACGGTAAACAACACCATCTAAATCAAATGAAAAGAAGGTGCATTTATAGAGATGTCGAATGTCAGCAATCAAACGCAACGATTTCCATGCTTTCGAAGCAATCAACAATTGTAATACTGACGCTTATGTTTAATCTTTAAGATTAAAATTATTTATATGCATGGAAATAAGCATTTTAGTAACTTAAAATTAAGTCAAATTGAGAAAAACATTTATAAAGCAAAAGGTTATAGCAGCAAAACAAAAAATCAATTCTATTGAAGCCAACAAAAAGGCCAATAAACCTTATGAAAAACACAATATCGAAATTAGAATTCGCTAAGTTCGTATCAAACAATCCATGTAAGTTGACTTTATCAAAGGTTGATTTCAATTCAATCAACTTCAGAGTATTTACATTCTTCGTTTAACTTCTGTGCAATATCGGAGCACTTTTCCGTTTTGTAGCACTTTTCGTGCGTACATTCTTAAGCGTCGCTCCGAAATCCACTAGTAGTCAATGATTTTTAATCTTTTCTTTCTAACCTTAACAACCTCATTTAGATTGATTCAGTAAATTACCTCAGTCGACTTTATTGCAATTTCTTGTTTAGTTTTCTTTCATAAACATGTTTTTTGCATGTCTCACCGTCTTAGAAGTCTATTGTTTGTATTTATATTTATTTTTTGATATAATTTCAAAGGTCTGCGAGGTTGTTCTTCATTGTGACAAACCCCCCAACTGAATGAAAGTCGCTGCATTCATTTCCATATTAATTAAAACAGTAAACTCTTTGAATTTCAAATACAAATCTATTTATAACTTTGCATTTCTAATTAAACAATGCGTTTCTTAAACATTTTATGAAACTCATTTGTTTGTTTTATTACGATATTTAGCATATTTTCCAACTTTATCTTCAAATCCGTATTTTTCACTTCCATAAAGACATTTGATGAGCCATCATCATTTAGATACTCCTTACCTTTGGCAATATTATTACCATTTTATAGTCATGTACCATCATATTTATACCATGCGAATTGACGGACTATTTTATGCGGCGATCATTACAACTTACTTGGATCATCTGGCATAAACGTTTCCATTAATTTATCTAACACTTATTTACCTATATCTAGATCTACATCAAATCGAACATCCAGGGGCTCTACAACTATTTTATAATATCATTTTAATTACAAACCTAAAATTATATTTTCTACACAAGAGGTAGCACAAGAAGGAAATTCCGAAATCGGTTTATTTGAAAGTAGATTAAATGCACGAATGTAAATATAGGATAAATACTTCGAGCCCCATATAATTACTAGCATAGAGTATTATAATATAATAGTCAACATGGTAAATGCATAAAAGCTTACTAGTATAATACGTGTACAGTATTCGTAAAGGCAGGGGTAAACGATAAAAAATATAAGAAGTTTTGTTTACAATTAGGTTTAGTAAATTTAAAAACCAAAATACTTTTGCGCTCGAAATCTTGTAGCTAGTTAGTTCCACATTTGACATGCATTCATGAAATACTTCATTAGCAATATTCATCGGTATCGATCTCAAATTATACCACTTCGTGGATGTTGTGGTTGACGACTAAGAGTTATAAAGCCAGCAGATAATCAGTAGCCTTCTCCTGCGAAATAATTCATTCACTGCGGTCACCAACACGTAGAATCAATTGCTGTGGTCATATAAACCCTTCATAGAGAAATTTATACATAGCAGTGGACTTCTAAAGGCTGATGGATGGATTAGCAATATTACTGTAGTTTCAAAATGCTAACGGCTCGGTCATCTGCATCCCATTGGTATTTTATAGAATAAGGTATACCTATCGTAACGCTGTTCTTATTTAAAATTACGCATGTATCACTCTAACTTACGCGACATCTCGTAAAAACCATCTCCTTTCTTATCACAAATCCATTCCAAAATACTACAAATTTTTGTCATCAGCTCAAATTGATATGTATCGTATTTTCCAAAAAACCATCACGTTACATTGAACAAAACGTAACTACAAGGTTGCGAAGGGTTCGCATGGAGCTATCCGGCCACAGCTAGCTCCAATTGGGCCTTCGCGCGAAACAAAAGGGGGAAGAGTACTCAAAAAAGATATTAACCTCGGGGCGAATACGTCTAGAGCCACCTAGCAAGAACAATGAAGAACGTATTAGTGGCTATGAGAGGGCAAGTTCTGTGGGCGCTTGAGAGTCCGAAGATGGGTTTTCTCTTGCAACTCATCTTCTCCAGAGGCATCTTGGCGACACTGTACTCGCGGTGCTCAGGCATCATGGTGCAGACTGTGCGTTTCTTCTGCATCATCTCGTCGTCGCGGTCGCGGAGACCGGCCAGCCACGCCTCGTACCACGCCAGGTCGCAGTCACAAATAAGGGGGTTATCTATCGAAAACGTTATTATTTAACTATCTAAAATTTATCTTTATCTTTATTCTATCTTCAATTTTACATTTTCATAAGATGATTACAGATTGAAAGATGGTAGATTTAATTTTATTGAAATCAGATAACTCTGTTTTGCTGCAAATCTCCAGGAGCGGGTATGCTGGACATTTTGAAGGTCGTTCGACAAGTTTAAACGTATTAACGTTTAAGATTGATTGCACTGTAATTTTACTTGATTTGGCGAACATTTTACATCAATGTTTTCTAGTTTTTACTGATATAATTTGCGACCTGTATAATCTTTATTAAGCTTGGTTTCATATTTAGCCTTACCGGTTGTACACATCAAGACTTTGCTCCAAAGATTTAATGTAGGTACAATTACACCTACGCAAAACTTTTTAAATTGCCTTATAAATAAAGTTTTGTGAGTTTGTGTTTTTTACCCATGATGTCCACCACTCGCAGAGTATCTAGTATGGGTTCCATGATCTCTTCAGGGATATGCTGCAGCTTATTGTTCTGTAAGTTCAGCGTTTCCAAGGAGTTGAGATTATCGAAGCCCATCGTCGGTAGCTGATGAACCCTGTCATAAAGAATTTGTCATCACTTTAACATTACCACTTTACCTAATTAACATTAGAATAGTAAAACTCAAACTGTCATAGTCTTAATTAATAGTGTCATGATTTTTGTCACACTAGTTTAGATTAGCATATAATTACTAAAACAGAAGTCTCTATTATCGACAACGTTTTTCCAATCATTATGTATAGATCCATTTACCACCAAGCCAAATCTTATTTATATACAATGGCAAAGAAATTGCATGCACATATATAAAAATGGACCTAGACAGAATGATTGGAAAAATGTTGTCGATAAACCTCCAGAAAATTACTCTTCATTATTTACATAAGCAAGAAACTTTCGTAGCTGGAATACAGCAATTAACACATCTACGTCTACATAAAATACGCAATCAAAGGTAAGGTTAAAGTTGAGTTAATCACACAACACTCCGTTCAAAAGGCACTTGGGAGCCTAAATATTGATTGAGCGAACAATTTGTCTCAATCAATCAAGTTACAAGACTTTGAACATTCAATGGATGAAACAAAAGGCAGAACAACCCCAAAAATTAATCTAAATTAATCAAACACCGACACCGCGGCGGCTCGCAACAAAATTAATCGTAAATTCGGCTGTAAAGTTCAAAACATTGTACGTGGGGAATATAAATTCGGCATTTTATTATCTCGTTGTAAAATTAAATTGAATTAATGGGAATTTAAGAGATGTAAATAAATTTCGTATTTCAAAACTTGTTATAAAAAATAATAATGTAAATCTGCTTGAAATTATTGTATTTTCCACAACTAAAACTTAACATTCAATATTATCTAACATTCAAATCTTCATAATGATGAACTTATGAAATTTATTATTTAATGAGATTAACATGATAGAACCGCTTGCGGTTGAACTCTTTTTCTTTTTCTTGCTGTATCCTTTGGTATACAATGAAGAATTTTGTATTGTATTGTATTGAACTCCGGAGGTACCACTGCTACACCTACTTCTGCCTAATAACAACAGTGTTAACTGCTGGTGTTCTGATTTAATGTGATAAGGGAGACATACCTCTCTGAGGCGTTCCAATTTGTCCTTAGAAGTAGCAACGTATCTCTGGCCCACCCGATGTAGGACACTAATCTTACCTGGGGTTGATTACAGATATCTATATGTGGTACTGGCCACTTACCATCAGGTAGACTGCATACTTGGTTGCTACTTCTATATTTAAAAAATACTTCCAACAAAATTTTCAATAGCATTCATTAGTTAAAAACAGTAAGACTTTGTTTTATATATCCTATTACAGTTACGATTTAAACACTATTAAAATATTAATTTTAACATCAACGCGATATAGACTTATCAAAATTTATCGCCGTACTTCCATCTCATATCTTAGCTTCATTATATTATCTCGCAAACTTTCACTTCTCGTGAAATATGAGCTGACTGACTTCAAGTGGGCTCGTAAAGATCTGGGCGTTAAGCCTACAGGCTTGAACAAATCATAAGCACGCTTGTATACACGCATAATTTATTCAACGATATTTTCATCGTATACGCAAGAACATGAGTACACACTCTTGACTGCGAACTTTACATTGTGTACAAGCAAGACGTAGTATTTTGTGCTAGTGAGAATCATTAGTACTGGCGCTAGTGCTCAAATATATATTTTTTATAATCTAGAAATAACATACGAGCATGCAGTCAATCTGATGGTGAGGGACCTCTGCCGCAAGCAGACCACACATTCGTTGCCATCCCCGAGGACACCTTGAAAAAGTATTTCCCTATGCTGAACACTGCTGCATTTTTTTTGTTTTTAGTATTTGTTGTTATAGCGGCCATAGTAATACCTACATACTCTGTCAAAATTTCAAATGTCTACTATTGTCAAGTTCAAAAGATAGAGCTCTGTGATCGCAGGATACCTAAGTAGACAGCGGAGGGTTACGACCATTATTAGTAATCAATCTGCCTAATACTTTGCCTATCAAAGATTGATATTTGGATATTTGGATAAGCAATTGTCAAATTTCGATCTTTGGTAGGTGAAATTTGGACAGATTGAAGATTAATTACAGGCATTAGTAATAGCGATACCCTATGGCTACGGAACCCTAAATATGTATTCTATAACTAATCACTTACATATTCTTCTGCAAGTTGAGGAAGGTAATGGAATCACCGTAGCCAGTGAAAGCATCCTCACTGATGTAAGTGATGTTGTTGGAGCGCAAGTCCAGATGGCGGAGGCGGTGCAGTGGTCGGAGAGCTTCCGAGGGAATCTCGTGGAGACGGTTGTCACCCAGACGCAGATATTGTAGGTTTTCTGAACAGATTTTAACAAGCAAACAAAATACTTATTTATTCTAAAATTTACACACATTATTCGAAAATTAATTAAAATGCGTAATTTTAAGTTCCAGTTTATTTCGGTACTGGTGATAATTTTCAGTTTTAATGAACAAACAAAACTTATTTATCTAAAAATTTGCATGCGTTATTTTAAAATCGGCTTAAATGTTAAAATTAAGTGTACCTTAATTTCAATACTTGTGGTATTTGCAAGCCATTATGTATAATATAGATCTATAATTTGTGTTTAAGCGCACTCAAAAAATATTAAATAATTTTGAATTAACGGTATTTAAATTTAGTTTAAAAATATTATATACTTATTGTACACTCATTCACATTTTATTAATTTCCTTCCTCTGCTTTATTTATATATTTATGTAACTAGTCGTCGTCAACCCATTATTGTCCCACTGCTGGGCACGGGTCTCCTCTCAGAGTGAGAGGGGGTTCAGGCCATAGTCGACTGCGCTGGCCAAGTGCGAATTGGTAGACTTTATGCACCTTAGAGAACTTTTTTTTTTAAAGAACTCTCAGGTGTGTAGGTTTCCTTACGATGTTTTTCTTCACCGTGAAGCAAGTGATAATTAATTTCTAATACACACATAACTTAGAAAAATCAGAGGTGCGTGCCTGGGATTTGAACCTCGGACCTCCCGTTTCAGAGACCGAGTTCATAACCACAACATAATAAATGTTTGTAATTATTAATGCACTCTAAAGTTATTTTGCTCTCTCTTGGGAAAAGTACTTTTTTTTGGAGTATGATACCATATTATCTTTTTTAAACCCCGGACGACATGTGTGCTAAATTTCATCATGGTCAGTGGAGTAGTTAAACTGTAAAAGCATAACAAACAAACACATTCGCAATTATAATATAGTTACTCCCATATTTTAGAAAAATCCAACGACATAATATGTTAATATCCATCAAGACGTTTTTGCTGTAGGGCTGCAGGGCATATCAAAGAATATGACATAGATACATATTCTCGAAAAACATTACCCTCCGTAATCGGGTAAAAAAATACTAATTTAAACATCTTTCAATATACATTTGAACTCTTTTTGTCACAATGTCCGTCTGTCTGCCAAACACTGTGCAAATATATGCGCCCACAGTACACGAATAGACGACATATAAGATGGACGACTTCACTGAGGTAAGCTTTAATATTTTTTTGTCCATACATTGAACACATGCACAAATACCCGCACCACACATTGTGTCTCTGTAAGCCTTTGTGTATTTGACGAAATGTTGAATATTATTACCAAATACAATAAATCTTATACATAAATAGTAGTTTACGCGATTGGTATATACGCCAATGGGTGGTAATATCGGTATAAAGTTCGTTTATCGTGAGTACCTGTCATGTCTTAGAATATATAATTTACTCAATGACATTTAATATCTATTTTCATTAGTCTAAAACTAGATTAAACAATAAATGTTAGTTTAAAAAACTATAAAATGCACGCTTTAAAGGGTAAAATCAAAATTTGAGAGAGAGACATCATTACGAATGATTATGAAAGATGAAGAGATTATGAAAGACATCATCGCTCAGTGTAACATTGCGCTGTTAAGTTTCAGGTGTTAATAAAATTAGCTATTTTCTTTTAACCTGATGGTCCTAGGCAGAAAATCAGGAGAACGTCATTAGATTATTGTTTTGTTATCAGTGCTTTATGCGAGTACAACTGTACAAATTTTCGAATTAATCAGACGTTTTAATGTCAATGAAGATTACCTTAGAAAAATCGGTCCACTGACACATAAGTGCATACATAAATACGTGTGTAAGTGACGCTAATATAAAAGCATGTAAAAACGAACTATGAGTTCAAAATAACCGGAAGGTCATATTAAATTTCAAAAACAGAGATAGACTTTATATGCCCTCATAATAGTCACAAAAACCACAATAGTAAAGGCATTTCGGGTCCTAGGCTGAAGTTTTTGCTACCTCGGGATTACACTCAGGAATTTATATTATCCGTTTTTGTGTCTGGAAATCCGCAAAGCTTTTTATATCTCGAAGCATTAGGGCTGTTAAAACAATTTTCTCTTAAGGCATGCCACGCACTGGTATTAATTACGCGCGGTTTTTATTCGCTGAAAGTGCGACAATGATTAAAATAAAATGAATTCATTTATTTTATACGGGCTTACAGAGTCACGTACAAACTAGATTCAAAGTATTATTATTGATACACACTTAAAGGTGGTAGAATCCTTTGTGATTCGACTCCGGAGGCACCACCGCCACACCTATTTCTCCCTTATAAT
>DWNM01000376.1:0-11307 GCA_018250375.1 Narcosius parisi helen
GCTGTTCGTGGTTTGAAGGGTGTGCCAAGGGAGAGACACTTATCGGAGACGTTCCAAGATAGTCCTCAGAGGTAGCAACGCATCTGTAGTCGACCTGCGGTAGAACTTTTATCTTATCCAGGGTCTATTACAAATGTCCATGTGCGGCAGTAGCCACTTACCATCTGATGGAATGCATGATCGTTTGTTACTTCCGTGTTATAAAAGGTAGAAAGAGGTGTGGCGGTGGTGCTTCCGGAGTCCGACCACAAAGGGTTCTACCACGTTCAAAAACTAACTATACTTCAATGTACGTAAAGTTATATGAAGAGGCTTGTTTTAAAAATAACAAGTTGTCCGGCTCATTCGGGGCTGTAGTAATGTCACTTATGAAAGTGTCATATCAGGAATTTGCCGGCTCTCGTAGGTTGTACTCCCCATACAAATTACATATAACCTAAGCAACCTAAACTGTATCTTGTAGGCGGTTAGGTGTAGTTTCCTCTGTATTTCCAAGTTTCTCATTACGTTGGAGTGTTTAATATAAACGCTTAGGGTCAGTGGCGTTTATTTCGTGGTCATATTTTCCGTTTACTGTTTATTATCTTTTGTATTAGAGATATTGTTCGTAGAAGGGTCAACTAATAAAAGTCATTCAATACATATCACACAAAGGCAATGATAACAAATTACTACTTATTACTTTTGGTTTGTTATGATGTAAAATGAAGGGTATAGTCTCGTGCGTCGTGACATCTACAAAGTTAAGCAACGTCGGGCGCGGTCGGTAGTTGGATGGGTGACTGTTAGTGGCTAAACGCGCGCTTTCGTGCTACAGAGGGCGCGTTAAGTTAGCTAGCATTTAAAGATGGTAGAAACCTGTGTGGTTCGACTCTGCAAGCATCACTGGGAGACATACATGACTGAACTGTTCCATCTTAGTCCTTAGGGGCAGCAACGCAACTGTGGCCAACCTCAGCTAGGATTCTAATCTTATCTTTGGTTAATTATAGATGTCCATGGACGGCAGTTGCCACTTACCATCATTTGGCCCACATGCTCGTTTCCTACTTCTATATTGTAAAAAAAAATTCTGAGGTGTCTATGTGACATCCGATTGGAACGAAGTTTCTTTCGTTTTGAAATAAATATTATAGGAGGTATAATTGCGAAGGAATGCTAATAAAATTGTAATCAAGGTTTTTTTAAAGTTATGAATATAAACATTTTGTTTTATTTTTAATTATTATACAAATATCAACTTAATTATCACTGTCGAGACAGAGAGAGAGAGAGAACGAATAAGTCGAATCCTATATTCGGCCTGCCGCCTTTCCGCGAGCGTTACGCAGCTACGAGCGCTACGCACTGTAGAAAAAGTGTCGTGAGGATTTTTCGTGACGTTCGCCTAGCCCCCTGAGCCAGCGTATCGCGCGATAAGGAACTTCGTTCCAAAAACATCATATTTTTTGATATCGCAAACGAATAGCGTACGTGAATACTCTAAACATGTTATCTCTGTCTAATGTGATTAACTGTTATGTCATAATACCATACATAAAATACTGCTTACACAACCGAGCCGGAAAGAAGGCCTCGTGTAATAATATTGTGTGGTTTAACATTATGTGGATGATGTCAGCGGATTGTACTTGAAATAGCTACAGTGCTATACGTTTGTACGATTGAAAAAAGTAAATGATTTATCTACTGGATGTTCAAGTCATTTCGTAATTGCTACTAGAAATAGAAATAAATAATACAGCACAACATAACGAACACATATTTGAACTATTACAATATCCGATGCAAAATCGCTGTCTTGTCCAGGTCGCGTCTTGTCCAGGGCGACGAATATTAACCATTTTCGCACATATTGCGAATATTGAATTGCATCATGTTCACGATTTGATATTTGATGTTTTCATCATATCTAGTGGGTTTGTGCATGGCGTCGGAAGTTCGGACGTGAATAATACATACAAAATCTTTCATCCGAGACGCACACAGAAAGTTTGTAGAAAACGTGGTATCTAAAATTAGTAACAGCATTAATTAAAATTTATTACTTCTAAAACATTGTGAAACGTTATTTATCATAGAAAAATATCTAAAACAATGAAACAAACCAAAACGCTTTCCATTCGTACATGGTGATGTCTTTTTTACTTAAAAAACGAATTGTGTTAAACACATAAATAGTATTTTTCAAATGTACTTAAGTACGCACATAAACCGGTTATTTAGTTTTCTGTAGAAACTAACAGCCTGACAGATTTACTTAATTTGAGGGTATATGAATATTACCACCTGGTTTGCGTGGTGGCATATGATCTAAACACTTCTTAATATGAGACGACACCCGCTACATTTGATAAGGAAACGAATCCTAGGAAACAGCTCGATTTGGATGAAATTTATTTTTCTCAAAAAAGTGAAATCCTCTTATGGCATCTCATTTAAAACTTAAAGAGGAAATACCACCAATACATGTATATGTGTGTACAATCGAAACCAAAAGCTAAACACAATTTATTGGACCGTGGGGACCACACTATTCATCGAATCGACATCTAAACGCTTTGTAATATGTCCCTAAACATTGGAGCTTTGTCACTGTCAGCCAAACGTCGATATAGTTTGCCCTGAAACATACCGCAGGCTCTGATATAGTAAATGCTAAAACAATATTCAGTTTGGTGAAATGAAAACGTCCTATAAATGTTTTGGAATTTTTAAGCTTGACGATACTGACGATCAAAAGAACAATATTCCCACTGTCTATATATAACATGGAAGTAATAAACGAGCATGCAGTCCACCTGATGGTAAATGGCTACTGCAGCCTATGGACATCTGTATTCGACCCTGGTTAAGATAAGAGTCGTACCCAAGGTCGACCACAGATGCGTTGCTACCCCTGAGGACTAAGTTGGAACGCCCCGGATAAGTATCTCTTTTTTGGTTTTTAGGGTCCCTTTAGACCCTAAGATAAACATACTTGTGGAAGGTGTTTCCAGTGTTCACGAATGGCATCAAAAGTGTGATAGATAAGTCTCCTGTCCTATTTAAGATTGTTCACAAAAAATCGTGGGCTTAAGAAACTATAAAATTTTTGGTCGTCTATTCCATTCATATTTCTTCTGACAGTAAGGTTTTAAGTATTAGTAATTTAAGTAATGTATTGTTTAGGTAATGTATTATTTACCCGTACAAAATAAATATTCATTTACTCAAATTCTAAGCAAATATAATAAAACTGAGTCATTTCAGTGAATATTTAATAACAATGAGACTTTCTAACGAATGTCTTTTCTTATCGGTCCAGTTTTCATTTCACTTCAGCCTATGTTCTTGGTGAAATACAATACCACTTTGAAAGCGGGCATTATTTATATAATTGGAGAACCGATTTCAAATAATCACCGAGAAGGACAGCGGTCTATCCGATTAGACACTGTCAGAAACCGTTCATGCAGACCGGTGAACGAATGGAAGCGTTTTGGTTTGTTTTCATACGAAACCATTGACTTAGTAAATCCACGTCGGATCTAGAACTAAATTCACAGAAAATTGTCTGAAGAACCGTTGCTAGTCATCTCGTTTAAATATGACTGTCATAATCTGATGACCAATAGTTTGAGTGAAATATTGTCGTCAAACCATCACAACTGGGCATGGTCTCCTCTGAGAGGGAGAGGGGTTTAGGCTATAGTCTACCGTGCTGGTCAAGTGCGAATAGGTAGATTTCAAACTCATTTAAGAACTTTTTTTAAGAACTCTCATGCTTGTAGGTTTCCTTATGTTAATCACGATGTTTTCCTTCACTGCAACTGTTTTCTGTCTTCCTTTGAAAAATCAGAGGTCTGAGATTTGAATCCCGGACCCTTCGATTGAGAGACTGAGTTGCAATCTCAGGGATATCACTGCTTTTTGGAGAATAAGCGGTGTAGAGTATGCTGTGCGTTGCTCAAACAGAACTGCAGCAGCAAAAGATACGAATGTTAGTAGCTTCATGTCCAATGTTCACGTGGGTTTAACATAAGAATAATTATTACCCACTATTATGTAGTCTACATACCTCTAAAGATACGTAATTGATTTTATATTACCATCCATCGTTTTAAATGTAGAAGCTGATGACGGCAGACTGCAAGATTTGTGGCGGTTTACGGCACCTTGTAGGAAAGCCAGGCTTTATACTCGGAATAATAAAAGTGATCAATGTAGTGGATTGGGGAAAATGAACGCTCATTTTCGAACAGCTAAATCCTTCGGAATATTTATCAAATGGCCCAGTTTACTCAGCCGTTTTTACAGAAATCAATATTGATTGATGAACAATGAAATCGGTTATAAGGAGTGGAATCTTTTTAGCATTTCTCAATGAAACTAAAAATGTAGTTCAGGTTAGTTTGTAAAATCGACAAACGACAAGGCAACTAAGAGATTAAATAGTAAATGTTAAATCATTAATTTTAGAAGATTAGCTTCATGACAATGGCAAATCAAAAGAGAAGGTCATCTAAGTCAACTACCGGATGATGGATTACAGAAAAGTAACAAATGTAACAAAACATTTTTCAAGACAAATTCATGTCATTGACCTGACGATGTCGGTAGGCTCCCCCAGAAATGTTTTTCTCATCCCGATTCAAATAAGCATCACAATAAGTGCCATTCGCGATTGTGAACGTGACTAGAATGACGATTACGAACTATCTCAATACGTCAAAGTTTCTTTTGCGCGAAACTTTCCCCTTGATCATTATATTTGGACGCGATTTCTGCGTCGGGTGAATATTCGCCTCTGGCCATGACCCTGACCGAAGATGGAAGAATTCCAATAATCCCCCAGTTCGCCAACTTGAGAATTGCTCGCCATTTATTATTTATCTATCATTTTATAGCTACCACTATTTCAAATAACTCGAATACCATTTCATCTTCAGTTTTATCATCCTACGAGTTGGAAAATTTAACGTTGAACAAGTTTTCCACGTCGCTGTGGATTTAAGTAAAGCGGTGCGAAATGTTTTAATATTATTCGAGTTGAATTTTTAATAACATTTCCACGATGCATTCTAACGCGTTTATAATTCTACTGGTGGAAAAACTGCCATTTTATTTTAATGAGCGAATTACTAGCGTTAAATTTTTTAACCGATTTTTCCGTAACAATCTACGTTAATACTTGGTAACTTTGATTCTGAATAAAATATATGTTATTGCATATTTTTATCTAGGAATTGCTCAATATCTTGATAGTACCGATTTTCATATAACATATGTCAATTGTATATTGGGTTGGTCTTCATTGGGTGTAGTCATGGACTTAGAATTTTACGATAGATAATATAATGATACAGTCCTGATCATGGTAAGTGGCAACTGCCGCCTATGGACATCTGTAATCAACCCCAGATACAATTAAAGTCCTGCCTGAGGTCGGCCACACTTGACTAAGTTGGAATGCCTCGAATAAGTATCTTCTTTATCATTCCATATACGTATATTTATGTTTTACATGTTATATATTATATTATGCCTTAAATTATTCTTACTTAAATTTCTACATATGGCTAATACCCGTGTCAATAGACTGCTTTATGAACGGGTTAATAGATATTTCGTTATATTTTACGGTGCGTAACAATGTTTTTGTTATCTTGTTTATTATTTTCAAATTATAGGGCTCATGTTCGCGTGCGTCTTTTGATTAGTAGTTTTCTTCCCTATAAAATATTTCATAGGACTATATGATTTTGTTGATGATAGCAATCAGCCTTCAGAAGAATTGCCCATACGTTTCCAAGTGCCCGCACGAAATTATCAATCGACCTTCTATTTGACCTCTATGAAAATATGCTTACATAAATCTTTGTAATAAGGACTGTCTCTGAGATGCGATTTATTAAAAAATAAGTAATAGAAATCGAATCCTTACACGGGATATGTCTTATTAATCTGCGTATTTACTACTTTTCTTTGGTTTTGAGGGCAAAAAGATTCCAGAATTTTTAGGGGAAAGTTCGGATTATGTGAAACTACCATATAGTTAGATCCGCTCAATGGCCCCTTTTGCAAAATCCAATCCAAATCCAATCCAAAGATCCAAGATCTTAAGTGCCGGCACTACCCTTGGATATTATTTTAGTGCTTCCCAGCACATGTGGTGATTTTGCTGGTTTAGGTACGGTAATTTGTGACCACAAGAGTCATTTTTGCAAATTTGTGAAAAAAAGATTATGATAGTTATATTAGACGTGACATTTTAATTTTACAAAATGTAGGTCACTGAAAATAACTGTTACAACATGATAGTCTGTTCTACGAGTATATACAATAACCGCAGGAATAAATTAAAAACCAATTCTACCGCACGTCCGTGGCGAACGAGCGACAACCAAGCGAGACAGCCCACGACAGGCGCATAATCGAGTTCCTGCTAACCGCCTGCGGAAATTTCCCGATTTACAATATGCGATACATACCAACCTATAATGAGAACAAAACATTGATCCAATAGTGTACTCGGCACATCTCTTAATTTAAAATATTTTTCTCCTCTGTAATAGCTTCATTTAACGATTATATTCATATGATTGTATTCATCATCATCGTCATTAGCATACTATTGATGATATTCAGCATGGTTGAATGAAGTTATGTGTTAAGCTTGAAGTGACAGTTAGATTCTTGGTGGAAATAGTTCACGGGATTTACAAGACCATACAGGACGATGATTACCTGTCATCCAATGTCTGGTCATTCCATAGGTATATTATTTTAAAAATCAAACTGGAATGTCAAAAAATAAATCTCTTTAAAACACCTGTGGCGAATCACACGGCTGCATATTATTATACGCTTGAGAAAATCAGAATGCAATAAATTTTGTCCGCGAGCTACAAGCGGCACAAGACTCTGAATTTAATGACACACAACCCCTTTGGGCGTTCGTATAGACGATAAGAAGTCACATATTTCACGATCCACGCTTTTGTCACCAGCATTTTTATCTTTGGCATCTTGAGTAATACTGAATTGTTAACTAGTACTATAATTATTAAAGGCATTACTCTTCATAATTTGAATAGCATTTTGCATTACCGTCATTCTTACTTATGCTGGATAATAGTGGTATCAAATTCATTAAATTCTTTTCTGGTTGGAAGGTTGAAGGCACCAATTTGAGATTTTTCTATTTGGACTAAGTCAAGAGACTGGTACTTATGATGTCCATCGACCAAAAACGATATCCTCGTCCGATTTGGGATTATGTCTCAGGACGGTTTCTATTACGCTACCCCTAAATTTAATAAAGCTTACTATGTCACTTCATCTATTCTGTTGTCAACAGATGTCTGGTGTCGAAGCTGTTCGACGTGTGCTCGAAGTCGACGCCGGAACAGATGGAGCAGCTCGAGGAGATCCGGATACCCTGGGGCAGCGGCATCGTTGGCTACGTGGCCGAGAGTGGTGAACCTGTCAACATACCTGATGCGTATAAGGTTTGGGATCTATTTCATTAACAACGTTTACAATTATAGTCATGGACAAATGAGTAGTTGTTTGGCTTGCGTCAGAAAGTAATTATGCCACAGGGACCGCCTTTTCTTAGCGTGTTGGTAACATCAGTAGTTGAGTTAAGGTTGATGTTGCAGCCCGTTTCCTAGATTTGACCCCTTAGTGGCTACTAAGGGGTCTAATCTAGGAAACGGGCTGCATGTTTCCTAGATTTGACCCCTTAGTGGCTACTAAGGGGTCTAATCTAGGAAGGGCCTCCTTAAGTCTACGGGACTATTCCTTAGGTGCTATTCTGCAGCAAAATATGCCAAGAAACATTTTTTAATCTTACGATACGAAAACTTACATATCAACATTCAAATCGACATTTCGACAATAATTATCAAAAAAAATATCCTTACGTGTTATCGATACATAAACAATCAACGCACTGAGAAAAGACAGACAAGGTAAGAAATAAAATGTTCATCTTACATATGTTCATGTTATGTTGTTCTTTACAAATATTACTATTTTTCCATGAATTTTAAAACCCTGGTTCCTTGAAAGTTCAAAATAAAAGAAGAATATCGATATACCATTAGGGCTGTGTATTCAATATTTGACTCTTCGTGTTCAGAAATTTACTTTTGAAAGTCAAAGTGGCGTTTCCAAAGAGAATGATCGATGGTTCTATTGAAAGTTTACGAACAGTCGACGACAACGATTGATCGATACATGATTACAGTCATATACATACATTCTTGTGTGATAGCAACTGTAACATTTTGTTGCATGATGACAATATAAGGAAAAGCATACCTACTAAGGATCTAAAAGAAAAACTGAAGGTCGTGGATTTCTTTGATGTGCGCCTATAGCGGCAACTGCTCCACTTGTATTTTATCTTAAACCAGCATTATAAAACGTGGCTTTTTTTAAAGGATACGATGATAAGTCAAATATTTCCTCTTACTCGCCAAGCTTAGCAACGCGCCTGTATTCGACGTCATTTAAGACCGTTATCTATTGTCTGTCTGTTATAAATATCCATGGCGGCAGTGACTTAATATCACGTAGTTACATATTGCTTTGCTACTTTTGTTACGTAAAAATAGAAATCTTTCAACTGAAAGCAACAGCCTCAGTGACGTAAGTTGAATGTGCTTTCATAAGGCCATTTATACAAGTAAAAAAGACATGAAACGTGGCCGTTTATAAGAACGTGTTTCCCGTAATTCTTAAAATACACGCCGTAATTAATATCCCGGCTTAGAAGCGTTTTAAAATTTCTACTCGCTCAACTTCCTCCGATATTCTTAAGCCTTTTGTGCACGCTAAATCTATTGTATAAGGCATTCGTATATTGGAAATCAATTCGTTCAGTTGTAACCATTTGTGCGTATATTTTTTAGCTATAAATATGTTGAATCGCGAATTATCTTTTTATAAAGTTTATACTGAATCTGAAATGATTTTTACTTACACACAGGACAGGGGACTTTTATAAGTAGACAAAATTGATGCTTGTACTGGGCAGTTTTATACCTTTTTTTATAGTTTTACTTTCTATCCCCTCTGATGTAGACCTTATTTTCCATCTTGAGAAATAATTGAATTTTTAATTCCAATTAATGAAGTTTGTCCTGAGCGCGCTCTTGAAGTTGAAACTTTGAAACTAGTGACTGTGTATCTTGAGTCGCTTCTGTTAAAAGAAAATATACTTAACCTGAAAGTCAGATGACCTGTTTATTTATTTTTTCTTCGTTATATTACTTTTTGCAGTTGATATGCCTACAATTATTTTTATATCTCGCTTTAATGTACAGGTCTTGCCCATCACTTATATATTTATTCATACTTATAGACCCGTCGAAATTTGACCATAATTTAATTTAAAATACGTAAAAATTATGCTCGCACACCAGACTTTTCTGCGCGCACAATACTCTTAAAAATGTACCTAAAGTCTTCGCTTCACGTATAAATATATTATGGATTTTACAGATCGGTCTAATGACATGATGTTCAAATTTTATCGGCCTGATTCTGTACATTGTTTCATGTAGGTATACTTCACGGATTATTATGAAAGTGAGTGGAGACACAACTTTTTTGGACACTTTTAAAATTCTGTCAAAGTTGACAGCTTTTCTATTTTAGTTTAACTCTTCCCACTTTCATAAAAATCTGCCTTTATAGTCAGAAAGAAGTGAAGTTGATAGGCGTGTAAACATCAAATAGAAACTAATATAGACGCCGGAGTATAATATAATTTTACGCACACCCATTAACGAATGACAGCGGCACGACGTATACCAGATCTATGTCATTACACAAACCGTTTATGACACGTAGGGGAGTGCTAAAACGGTATCATGAAGCTGTAACTCTAATATTAATAGTCGACTATAAAATTATCGTAACAGCCCATGGATTTGCACCTTGAAGTCGTAAAAATATTCAACACTTTTCTATTTCAGAACATCCCATTAATTTAAGAACGCCAGTTATGTCATTTTGCACCGTGTGTTTTCCTTGAAGAATATTATGTAACAGCGTGATATATTTTACAATCATAATCTTTCCTCGAATTCCCAAAATAAAAAGGAATTAAACCTACCATAAAAAATGTTTTAAGATATTTTTAAGTGTATATAAGTGTATATATTAAGTGTATATATTGCTCACCATTTTGAGAGTCAATTTATAAGTTTCAATTTATAAGCTTATACTTCTTCTTCGTTTGTTGGTTGTCCGTAAACCCCACCGCATAATAATTTTAAGATCAGTGCTCTCAGGACATTCAAGAACAATGATTGTAAGCTGGATACTTTATGTTATGTAGGACACTGTTTGTGCTTTCAGTTTTACGATCTATTTTAATATAAAAACTCCGTACCGCATTTCATAACACTGCGGGGCCTGTATTATGCTACTTTGCATGGGTGTCAAATTTTATATCTTTAATACGAGTGTCGCAAGGTTCATGCCTGGGACCACATCTTTTCCTTGTTTATATTGATAATATTCTGTCGCATTGCGTTTCACGACCATTTCGAGTAAGTGTAAACTATATTTCCTTTAATTTAACTTAACGTGAAATAACATTGGTTTTTCATTTTTAGGGAAATTGTGTTTCTACTTTTATCAAGATCGACTCAAGATCGCGATGTTATAGTAACCACTTAATTGTGAGTACCATATATTATCGTCATGGCCCTCAGGTGACAGACAGAGAAAGACATTAAATACACTCGCTGTAACTCTTACCTTAAGGTGTTCAAAATAATAAATAAATAACTGCAAGTTTGGCTACAACTTTTTTTTGTCCTTCTAGTAGGCAGGTGTCTTATCCAAACGTAACGAGTCTTAAACCTTCTCGGCATTTAGGGAGCCGTAGCTACATTAAATTAAATCTCCACGATGACATGACAAAGACTGAAATTGTAGCTCAATTGCCTAAGTACTTTATATTTTAAGGAATGACTGTTTTGTTTTTGCTGTTCAATGTTTATTGAATTTTTCCTCTTGGCCTTTTGTATCGATATCACCTAAGTATTTGTGTCACATTACAAAGGCGGCTCGTTTGAAATATAAATCAATCGGTCAATGTCTTTGGTGACGTTTATTTGATTTGTACCTTCAAATAAATCGTTTTATTAGAAGGTGCGGAAAAACAATTTGGTGGTAGATTGTTTTTGGTTTCTGTTATTGTTTTTATGTATTTATTAAGGAGTCGAACCACAAAGGTGGTAGAACCCTTTGTGGTTCGACTCCGGTGGCACCACCGCCACACCTATTTCTTCCTTATGATAG
>DWNM01000377.1:0-11303 GCA_018250375.1 Narcosius parisi helen
AACGTGGTCAGACAAATAATGGCACGTCCACACGCGAGAGAAAATTCTAGGAAAAAGTTCGTAAAGTGTAATAGCTTTATCGTATAATGGGTTCAGTTCGATACGAGATCGTGGTTCGACTTTTTTAAGACCATTTTGCTAGTTTTTGTGTTATTTGTTTGCCTTTTTGACAATGGTTTCGCGTGGATGTTTGACTGTACGAAAGAATCGGACTTCACGATACCGTTTAGTTGACACTTTTTACGAGGTCTTATTATTTTCTTTGAGTATTTTAACAATAGCTTCACACTTAAGTTTTCTATACGAAGCTTACTCAAATATCTTGAAATATATTGGTCTGAAGTGGTGTGAAGTTTTTTATACTCTTACTGTATTTATTCTTGTTTTGTTAGTACTAATTACAAGAACACCCTCTAGATATACATGTGCGATATTTTCTACAAATTTACGAGCACCTAAATATACTTAAAGTTAAATACACATTTTTACTACGTACAAAGTACTTTACCTCCCGATGACTGTCCCGACAGAAATAGCTCAGCTATTTCTATAATTAGCTGGAACAGACAGTATCGTTAAAGTATAAAAAAGTGAAAAGTAAACAAATACTTTAATTTATTTTGTTTACCTGTAAAAATACGTAAATGGGTATAACATCGTAAATAATATTCATAGAACTTTCTTGTTCTTTTTACATTTTCTGCTTTCATAGCCCTATACGGCTATTCAATGCCGTAAATAGAAACAAACACAAGTACACAAACAAACAAGTAAGCAAACAAGCCAGACTCAAGACATAATTCTTAAATTAATTTAGATGTCTACCCCACCGGGAATCGAACATGGAATCCTAGCGTATTAGTGTGCACCACGCACGTCTAATCTTCAAGTGGAGAAAATAATTATTTAAACTAAAAATAAACTTCATGTAATGGAACCCCGGACCCGTCAACCGTGGCGGCTCGATCAGCCACCGGCACCACGCATCGAGCGGCGCATGAGATAATTAATACGAGGTTTTACTTTCCCCGGGGAAAAGCGCGAAAGGCAGTGGCTTGCCGCTGTTCACGTGCTCCGAACGTCTCGGGTTCAACCGCGTGTGTATGCTGCGTTTATATCTACAAGCAAGTAACGTATCAGGCGCGAGCCGTAACAGACAGTGTCATCTTCCGTAAACCACCGCGTAGATACAGACCGGGCCCGTCAAAATATCGTATAGAAAATTGTTTTGTCTGACACGACACGTCTACTGTCTGTAGATATTAGTGGCGTTTTAACATGTTACCAATGATGTTGTGCGCGAAAGTATCGAAATTGTGAATGTTTGGACCGTGCCGTGGTATTGTAAAGCTATTGTTATTGGTGTATTGAAGGAACCGGTTTTTAAAGTAAATGATTGTGGTGCTGTATTTGTCATTTACGGGATAGATTTACGTCAATTGTGGGTTTTGTGCAAATATACGTATACTAAAATTATTTTGCTTGCTTCCTAATTTAAAAGTATATTGTTGCGAAGAGTTTTATTTTTAATTGTAAAGTCAAATTTTAAAAGACAATTTAATGGTTGCTTAATTTGCGAGGTTAGTTTCAAAACATTTTCCTCGGAATCTGAAAAGTTAACTTTCTGTTTTCCACGGCACGTTGCAATTTTAAACAGCTGTCATTTATATATTAATACATGAAACAAAAACTGTACCTTTTTGGGAATATTAGGCGCACGGGGAAATACTTGTCGTAGTTAAAGTTCATAGTAGGGATGGCGTAGCATACATGAAACGAAAACTGTAGGTACATTTTGGGTAGAATGCGAATGCTAAAAACTGTAGGTACATTTTTGGAACATTAGGCGCACAAATCTCATGTCTGCAGATTTGGCATAGTTAAAGCTCATAGTAGAGAGGGCGTGCAAGGATAATTTTTATACAAGTAAAATTATCCTGAAATTAAATCACTACAACGAGTCTATTAATTACCTTTATTTTCTTTTCTTTCCGTTGCTGTCAGCCTATTCCTTTATTCTATACCTCAACGGTCAGATTACGATGCTTTACTACGGGAACTCGAAGCGAACGAATTGTATCGAGATTTTCGAGATCTAAAACAGGCGCGGCCACTGACGGACAAGAGTGAACAGTGAACTAAGTCTAGTGATTCTAAATATAACGACATACCGTACGGAAATTTAGAACGCCCAACGGATTGCATGTGCTATATATAAAGCGACTGCAGCTGCCAGTTTGAACTTTGCTCGGAGGATCGCTTTATAGGGCTACGCGCTACGAAGGGTAAGGGTAGGTGTACCAATTGCCAAAATTATAGCACTGAAATTATAAGTGGAATTATTTTTACATCTAAATTACAACTATTTATGTAAATACAGTACCGTATAGCAGTGATAGCCACATGGTTGAAACGCAGCCTCTCGATCGAGGGGTCCGAGGTTCAAATCCCAGGCACATACCTCGGATTTTTCAAGTTATGTGCGTATTACAAAATCATTATCACTTGCTTTAACGGCGAAGGAAAATATCGTGAAGAAACCTGCATACCTGAAAGTTATTAAAAAAAGTTCTCAAAGCTACGTGAAGTCTACCAATTCGCACTTAGCCAGCGCGGTAGACTATGGCCCAATCCTTCTCATTGTGAGAGGAAACCTGTGTCCAGCAGGGGACAGTTTTTGACGGTGTAAATAAAGTGTGGTGGACCATGGCCTAAATTATTGTGAGAGCATTATCTAAGGCAGCAATAAATCAATAAGCCAAATGATGAATATTTTTTGAAAAATCTAAGACATTGGATTTGAACTCAAAGTGACTAGTGAATACTCAATTTGCCTATTTACCACTAAAATTCTCGTATCTCTTCACTGAAAAGAAAAGAGCCATGTTCATCACAAGAATCTGTTGTAGTGGTATCCATTAATGAGGCCGTTTTTGTTGTGTTCACGGTTTTCCATTTTCTAATGAGAGTGATATGATCGCCTTGATTGTCAGCTTTTTGTGGGAAAACTGAGCCGCTTGCATACTTTAATTACAATACATTGCTCGTTGGATGTGGTCTTGACGAGATTCTTGTCATTGAAGTTGATTGTCAGTGTTGTCACTGTGAATAACAAGGAGGTAGAATTCTTCGCATTTTTTTATAGTATAGGGGTAGCAAACGACCACGCAGTCCACTAGATCGTAAGTGACTACTGCCGCCCATGCATATCTGTAATCCACCCCAGATAAGATTAGTCATACATGAAGGTCAGCTACAGACGCATTGCTACCCTCGAGGACTAAGTTGGAACGCCTCGGATGTGTATGTCTCCCTTACGACACCCTTCAAGCCAGAAAACAGCAGCGCTTAATAGTGCATCGCTTAATGAGGCAGAAACAGGTGTAGCGGTGGTGCCTCCGGAGTCCAACCACGAATAGTTCTACCACCTTTAATTTGAATTCAAATTCTAATGTTAAAATTTTCAATAAGAATTATGTTGGAAGTCGGAACTTCTCACGCGCTAGTGAAGTATAAAATAACATAATAATTATGTCAGAGGAAACGAAGTTAGACATATTTAATTAATCATTTACAGCTACTATTAATTAATGCTCTACTAATGATTTTGATTGCCTTGAATTAATTTACAACGAGTGTGTAATCTGTTTTTTGAATAAATAATCTGAATTCCTCATAAGGAATGCAGATTACATTTGCGTAATGACATTTTAAATCTAAAGGTCATCACTTTGGATATATTTTAAGTTAATTTCAATCAGACTGGTAGATGACTCATTTTATTTATCGTTTTAGTATTAATTTGATGATGCAGAATATGTGTTATTTTTTATTAAAATTTTCGCTTATGTGTGCTAGTCGCTACCACCCATAGTCACAAATCAAACCTAGATAGAAATGAAGTCTTACCTCAAATCGGCTACAGATGCGTTACTCGCGTCGTCAACACATTATTGTCCTACTGCTGGGAACGGGTCTTGTCTGAGAGCGCCTCTTTGGCTTTAGGCCATAGTCCACCACACTGGCCAAGGGCGAATTGGTAGAATTCGCACGCGTTTTGAGAATTTTTTTTTTCAACTGTGCTGTGTGTGTGGCATGCAGATTTTCTCACGGGATTTTCCTTCGCCATGAGTGCCAAAGCACAAGATAATTTTAATTTATTTCTAATACGCACATAACTTTGAAAATTTAAGTTTCATTAAAAATTACGCGGCAATGACTCGTGCAATTAACTCTGCATCATCACACCCTTCAAATCAAAAAACAGCAGCGTTAAACCCTAGTTTCTCGGCATGGGAAACGGATTTGCCACAAGACTCACTGCTTGCTAATTAAATATGACAATTAAACTAATTAAGGTTTAAAAACACAAATGTTACGCTAATGTATTTGGTGTGAATCGCTTGTTTACATTTAATTATACGTCAGTGAAAGTGAAGTACGCTCGTAAATATTACATTATTTGACTGTGTCTAGACTTGTATTTAAATACTACTATTATACCTACGTAGGGTTCAACCGGGGCGATAACATCACCATACGTGAAATAGTACTGGCGTTTCGGTGAAAGACTTACATATGCGGCGACCATCTTAGTCCTCGAAAGTGACAACGCATCTGTGATCGGCTTCAGTTAGAGCGTCTGTTTTATTTGGAGTTGATTACAGAGTTACTGATGTTCATAGGCGGCAACCACTTGTACCAAGTGGACTGCATGTTCGTTTGCTATTACTCTAGTATACTAAGAGACAATATTCGTATTATTAGAGTAGTGAGCATATATCGATATACATTAGGATTACGCATGTAAACGGCCCATTAAGAGTCTATTTGTTGTGTTAGTCTATGACCTCGTAATCATATCTCTTACCATCGCATTAAAATCATGTCCTAGTTTTAGTTTTGTTATAAATTCTTATTAGAAATAACTTCCGCAGATTATTTGCTTGTCATTTGCTTTCCAAGTATCACAGAATGTTAACTTGAATAATACAAAGGTTACGCTAATTTGGGGGCGTGTGCCGTTTAGTGAAAGTGTTGAACTCGTAAATATTGCATTGTTCGCCCGCCGCGTGCTCAGTGGTGCCGGTGCTTCGCTTTCACGGCTAATTGTTAACAAATGTTGCCCCGTTCAATGGGCCTTACTGTTTGAGTTGTAAAGTATAATACGTTTTCGTTTTGGTCGTGAAACAGTTCCTATATTTAATGTAATGATACACTTGAAAGGTGGTAGAAATCGTGTGATTTAACCGGGAAGGTACCACCACAACGCTTTGTTACAGTTAAGCAGTTTTTGAATTTCGGTGGAAGGGTATAGAACTGTGGATACATAACTTACATATGAGGCGACCATCTTAGACTTTGATTTGATGTTATAAAAAAGACTTGAAAAATTGTATTTGCGAGTCGGAAATAAATCTACATACATGTATTTCAACAAACACATCAAACCAAAATAGATAAACACAGAGGCTGCTGTTGTACGACGGAAACGCTGTTGTATGATATTTGAATTCACCGGCGGAATCACCAGGAGTTTTGAAATTTTCTTCTACGAAAATAAAAGAACTTCCATTTAAATGTACTCCAAAAGATGTTAGATTAATTCCGTCACATAACAATGAATCATTAATTTATTGTTCAGGCAACACTAGAACTACTAACACCAATTAAACTAACCACCAAAAGTTAACTGGTAGAGAACTAGATTAGACATTAATATTTGTAACATATTTTTTCTAATAGTAGTGATACAATAAACAAAGATAACTTGTTTGTATGCAAATAGTATTACAGGCTGATATACACATCTTAGTCCACAGTTATGACAACGCATCTGTGATCGGCTTCAGGTAGAAGGCATTGTTTTATATGATGTTGGTCACTGATGTCATGAGTGGCAGTGACCACTTACCACCAGGTGAACTGCATGCTCATTTCCTACTTCAGTCTTAAAAAAGATAAGTATCTCTCCATCATTACTCTCCCATTATGTAAGTAATATGATTTACGAGCCATACTACGCATGGAAGACCTGATGTGGTGCAAATGGCTAAACGGAGTTAATGTTTGTGACATTACCACCATTATGACGTAACGTTGAGTAACATTGTAGTAGACCGCCATTCATAACTGGATATCGTAAATCGTAGTAACGTCGTGTCGGTTCATATTGATGTATTGATCGATGTCGTAACCAACAGGAAGCTACATTATGTTCGCGTTAAGTAGGTCGAGTCAGTATGGTCTTAACTGGTTATTTGTTGACTGTAGGTTGCATTTTAATCTATAAGGACATCTAAATTTAAATGTTTGCTACAGATTTATAATTCTTTTATTATATACCTTGAGTCAACGCGATATCTCTAGATTCTAAGTTCATAGTTACTACTCAGGCGACCTAAATTAGGATACCTAATATTGTAAACATATTTACCTTAACACAAAATTCGAGGGTCTCGTTAGGCAAAACTAGATGTCACGAAGCTAGCACCACAGAAGAATCACAAAGCATTGTACAAATACTCTACAAATTATCTCGAAATTTCCTTTAACAAACAAACTCGGTTTTATTGCTTAATATCTATTTAAACGTTTACGAAACCGTAAAAAAACGTAATAGAAATTTGTTATAACACAGAAAGTAATAAAAATTCTTTTATATAACCGTTGAAAGCGTACAGTTTAATCTCTGTAATGGATTACGGCTCTAGTAGCAATGCCTAGTTACATTCGCGACACTTAGGCTTAAGAAATTTATAGGTCTTCTGTAACCGATCAATTGTAGAAATCAGTTAACGGTCCGTTTGAATTGACGATTTTTAATTCCTTTTGTTAATCTATTATTACTGTTATTTTATAACATTACGTTTAGAGTTAAATGGCGCTTAGATACCTGATTATCTGATTCTTCTCGTTGTGAAATCTAAAGATAAAAAATCAGATCAATAAAATAATTATAATAAAACGTTAACTTATTTGATCGAGGCTAAAGAATACAGGAATATCTATGTCACGGTTCCTTTAATCGCCGCAATACAACGTAGCAAGGACAATAATTTTCCTTTTTATGGCAGATTTCGAAATATTTTCTGTGTATTGAGCGCATGCTACAAAATCTCTGTAATTCGTAGAATTTGTCTTTTGTATATTTTAGTCGAAGTTACTTAAGCTCATTTGAATGACAGTTTTCATATGATAGTCATTTGGCTTGGTCGCAAAAAGTATGAACATAGGTCATTAATATGTTACGTTAAACTGTTGTTTCTTTTTAAGAATGAACATTTAACATGGAGCAAAGATTTACTCCCAAACCTAAGACAATATAGCATTAAATAAAATGAACGATTTTTTAGCTAATAGGACTAGCCAAATCATTGCTTGATGTCATCAGTCTACTATATTCACCAGTGATTCCACTTTTACCTACTATAGTTATTCCATTTTAAGCCATGACCATTGGAGACGTATAAATATATTATCAAAAGGTTTACCTCGAAAATCTACGGATTATACCTTTAAACCCAATGGAAGACTGATCTGAGCGTCTCATTCCCTTCCAGACAACAGACAGCGCGGACTTCCTGGCGACTCGGCCGCACACAGCAGCAGTGCTGCCCGGCAAGCCGGCGGCGAATCCGCTGCAGTTCGTGCGCGTGGGGCCCGCGGACCTCGGCAGCCGGGCGCGGGAGCAGCTGCGGCGGGCCGAGCTCGCCAAGCGGACCGAGCCCGCGAGGATCGAACGCCAGGAGGACTGGCAGTCGGTAAGTGATTTGTTTCTTCTGATCTGTCGTATGTATTTTCTATGAACTAGTTATTTTCCTGCGAATAAAGTTGGTCTGATTTCATGAAAGAAATTTAGAAGTAAAAGGAGTATTGTTATTTAAGTTAGCATTGTTATAAGCACACCACATATATTTGCAGATTATGTAAAAAAAAATCAAATAAATTATTCCCATCTGAAATCCCACCTTTATGAACTAAGCTGAACCAAAGAGGTCTAACTGAGTGAGCCAATTATACTTCAAACTTACATCTGTATTGGGCCGGTAGTTTTTATAGGATATATACCATTCAAGCAATTAATATACGAATGTTCGTTTCGTTTCGTTCGTTTAATAATCTCAGATAAAACTGTTTGTGACGTTAAAGTAAACTGTAGTAATGCTTGCAGACCGGTTAAAGGATGACATTTATAAAGGCATTTCAGCGTCATAAAAACGCACTCCCGGAATACAATCCATTCCAGCTTATAAAAAATCAGTAGCTTCCACTTATCAACCGAGATTACCTCAATTGGCCATTAGTGACGCGAGCTATTTTCGCCGTTCAAACTGAGCGACCGGAAGCTGGTCGCATACCGCCGGGAACACAAGCGCCGCGTTTCCGTTGCAAACGTGTTTGGGATGCCGAGGAGTTTTTTGAATTCCCACTTTGTTATTGTCAGTGTCAATAGTGTAAGCCAGGTGAATGAGTTAGCCTTATAAACAGAAGTAACCATGTAAGTATACTTGTAATACAAGTAGCATGAAAAAACTTGAAAAAGGGCTTAAAGTCCTGGCCCACTGGTTAAGTGTGGCCGGGTAGATTCAATTAATTACTCAGCATTCTTCGGAGATAAACGAAAGCTCAGCTAAGTTGGTTTTTCTTACAATGTTCTTACATTAGTATTGAGAACCTGCATTTCCAAAGTAATAGGCCGAATTTCAAAGTACTGCTATAACACTTGAAGAATACACTACACACTAAAAGACTACAACAACACTATAACACGCAAACATCGTTTGTACTCGTAAACCTCGTTATTTCACGGTGTCCTAAATTTTAAAAAATATTGGCCTTTTAAGAAGCAATTTTTAAAGAAATATGATACAACTACTCGTAAGGTAAATAACAAAACTTTTGACCTTAGCACCATAAATTGTCTAAGAAAACTGGAGTATTGGTACCGGAAATTGCAGTCTTTCGTACAATATCCAATCGCAATATCGCGTGGTTATTTTTGCGAAGAACAAACGCCGCGAACGATAATTTATTAGCCATAAATTGTGCCCACGCATGACCATAAACAATCGTGGACTGCATCCATAAATCCAAAACGGAGTCGATCATTACAGAGTGCATTTTGGGAAATTTTGATTGTTTCAGCAACGGCGAAATTTATTCGCGAAACGAGAGACCGTCAAGAGATGTGGGTAAATTTCGTTTCTTACTGTCGAAACATGTTGCTCCATTCGAGTATATAAATAAAAATACATGCAGACAAATACAGAAACTCCTCCTTTTTAGAAGTCAGTTAATGTACTAAAGAACTCTATATTTTCCATTAAAGTGAAAGTTTCAACCAACCAGAAATTTGACACTGATATTAAAACCTAATGCTATATAAATTATCTTGGCTATCTATATCACGTTATTTACAAATTGTACTACTAAATTACGTGCCTTCAAACTCTCTACGCTACTAAAAAGAACAGGGTATAAGTGGTATAACAAAGCATTAGTTCGCGTACATGAGTTTGCATAACCAAAAAAAATCTTTGAATAGACGAATGACCTGTTTTCTTCAGGAAGCCTGATAAAAAAGATAAAAACTATAGGGCAAATACAAGAATATATAAACTACGGTGGTCTACGCGATGTGTGAAAGTCCACATTGATTGAATAGAAACAGTATGTACAGACATTCGAAACAGTATGATAAAAACATTTGCAGTTGAATCCAATGCCAATCCAGTTTTGAAAGCAATAAATATGACTGAATATAACAAAATTTATGAAGGAAAGCAGTGTGAAATGTGAATCGTAGATGCTTATACAATTTCATATCTTGATGTTCATGTTTAAAGAAAACGCAGGAAAGCGATGCTAATTAACCCGGTTGCCAAGTTTCTGTGAAAACCTCGTAATTAAGGGCGAGCATTAAAACATAATCATTATGCGTGTTGTATGCATTGACGATCAAAGCTTTGATGCGGAAAATTATGTTAATGTGGCCCAGTTTTTATTTTATTCCAGTTGAAGTGTAGATATGTAAAGGCATCATACCTTTTAATATTATATAAATGAAGTCGTCTGAGATTCTTGAAGCGAACAATAATTTTAGACCTGTGACAATAATATCCCGTTCATTATTAACTTACAAGATTGTGCAAGCCGCAAGTATATAGTATTATAGATATTTTAACGAGGCTTTCAAAGAATTGCGATTGCTGACAGGAAAGATTTGATCTTCTTAAATACGTGAAAGCAGATAACAAATCATAATTAGTCATCAAGTTTTCAATACAGCTCCTTGGCATTCTAGATGTCATTCATACTGAGACCAGAAATCCAAAGGCAATGACATTAATGTCAATGAAATTCGCTGAAGCACGCAGCTAGAACGTTTCGCAGGAGGTTTTTGTATCTTTATTCTAACATTGCGATTATCGACGGCCATTATCGTGATTGCTGTCGTTAAAATGCCAGCAGTAAAGCAACCAGCGTATTGTGCAATATGAGAATTTGCCGCAAAAATGCTTGTGATTGCTTCCTACTTAAAAAGTATTTAGGGTTCTGTCAGAATAGAAATTTTACCACATTTGTAGCTTACAATTACCGTTTTATACTTTTTATATGTATTTACTCCATTCATATTATATTTTGTTAACATGTAATCGCTTTCCAATTTAAAAGTCGAAGTGGTCATAATTTCTGTATAATTATGTGTTTTACAATCTATTTAACATTTTTCTTGGTCTTCCATTTTTAAATAAACATCCTGCCCTCCGTAATTTACACAATTGCAGCTTGAAATATGACAGCTACATAAGCAGTATTAAGAAAACTGAATAACCAGTATTAGTATATAATTATGTCACAGAAACTTTCTGTTTTAGTGATTGTATCTTTTACTGCGTATTTTAAATAGCTACTAATAAATCTATCGTATCCAAGTCAATATTGTACGCAAAGAAGAATTTGAATTTAATAGTCAGCCTTGCTTTTTAAGTATTTAAGTAACTTTATTTTTTATGTTTCCTATTTGAACGATTCTCCTCTCAAGTTTATTTCATTAGTTTACAATGAATATCTTGTACAAAGAAAATTATGAAATAAGAAAACATTAATACACGCGAAGCTCGACACGCTCGCTCGCAGTTTCATGATTATCTGCTAAGGTGGTAGAATCCTTTGTGGTGTGACTCCGGATGCACCACCGCCACAAATATTTCTTTCTTATGACAGCAGTGTTAAGCGCTGTTGTTTATGGCTTGAAGGGTGTGGTAAGGGAGAGATACTTTTCCGAGGCGTTCCAACTT
>DWNM01000378.1:0-11296 GCA_018250375.1 Narcosius parisi helen
GGGTAGCAACGCATCTGCTGTCGACCTTCGGTAGGAATTATCTTATCCAGGGTCGATTACAGATGTCCATGGGCGGCAGTAGCGACTTACCACCAGGTGGACTGCATGCTCGTTTGTTACTTCCATGTTATATAAAAAAAATCTATATAATTTATTATTGTTTAAGTCTTAAAATTATTTTCATTTCTACTTAAACGGTTGAAATCAATTTGTTCTTCTGTCATTTAACATCAGAACTGCAGGCGCATTACTCATACAATACATCAAATAGTTGATGTAGAATAAGATTAATTTATCTATATACATACAAATAATATTTCCAAATTTAAACGAGATTCTCAAGAGAGAAAATTTATCGTACGGCATTTACCTACTCGCGGTGTGACAAGATAGAAGCAGTAAAATTATTACATAGTACTTACAGAGTAACGTAAAGTACCGGTGAACAAAAAGAAAACTTTAATAACACGGGTTGCAAATATCTTAAATATAATGGGTTAGTTAGTGATACATGTAGTCTTTGAGTCTACGGGTATTTCTACAAAAGTATTTTTGACAGAATATAACATACTTACCTATTTCTTTAATGAAAGAAAAAGAAAATTATTATTTTTACCAAAGTATTGAGTTCAAGAAGTTCCTTATTGTAGCATCACACAGTTTTGAATTTTAGAATTCTAAATTCTATTCCAATATTTCTTCGTCAGTTGAATTTAAACTTAAAATTCAATGATATTACATCTTAAAATATTCACAATTTTAAAATAGTAATTTTTTAGCTAATTCTAGCTTTAAAATTTATGCAAAAATAATGTATTTCTAAAAATATGTTGTTCCTCACAACTCGACTATTGCGTGAACATAAAACTATCATTTCTTTATTATTTAAATGTTTACTTTTTATTTCACGATGAATATTGAATAAATTCTTCATTATACCCACGAAACAGAAATTACACACTGAAATATAAAACTGTAAAACAATATAAAAGGCTAAACTTAACTGAAATTCAAATGGTACGGTATGATAGATTTTTGATGATATTAATACTTTAAAAACAAGTAATATGACTTATTTAATAACAATATAATATTTCTTCGTTGTTTTTATTACAGAACTGAGTTGAAAAGGAGGCAGCTCACAAAATAAGTAAATATTTAGCTCATTTCTGTAATAGAAACAACGAAGAATTTCCTTATTTTGTGAGCTGCAAACTGTTTCACAGCGTCTATTATATTAAAAAAACGCTACTACATATAATATTTCTTCGTTGTTTCTATTACAGAAATGAGCTAAATATTTAATTATTTTGTGAGCTGCCTCCTCTTTCACAGCGTCTATTATATTAAAAAACGCTACTATAATACATCTTCGTTGTTTCTATTATAGAAATGAGCTAAACATTTACTTATTTTGTGAGCTGCCTCCTCTTTCACAGCGTCTATTATAGTAAAATACGCTACTATAATACATCTTCATTGTTTCTTTTATAGAAATGACCTAAATATTTACTTATTTTGTGAGCTGCGTGCTCTTTCGCAGCGTCTATTATATTAAAAACGCTACTATAATACATCTTAGTTGTTTCTATTATAGAAATGAGCTAAATACTTACTTATTATGTGAGCTGCGTGCTCTTTCGCAGCGTCTATTATATAAAAAAACGAGTTTTTCTATATTCTTGATTACCCGTGTTAGTAATGAAAGCATGTTCGACTCACCTTCTCTCCTCATTCCCATTTTGAGACATTTCCTCAGCCGGCAGTACTGGCACTGGTTTCTGTGGTGCTGGTCGATGGGGCAGTTCCTGTTGCCGCGGCAGGAGTACGTCAGGTTCCTCCGCACCGACCTCTTGAAGAAGGATTTGCAACCTACGGAAGAGGAAATTAAAAATTAAGTCAAAGTTATTCTTTACAATATTTTTGTATAACATTGAAGTAACAAACGAGCGTGCAGTCCACCTGATGGCAAGTGGCAACCGCCGCCCACGGACATGTGTAATCAACCCCAGATAAAATCAGTCCTACCTGAGGTTACTATCCCTGATTATTAAGATGTTACACCTTCGTTATGTATGTCTCCCTTACCACACCCTTCAAACCGGAGTACAGTAGCGTTTAATGCTGTTATTAGGCAGAAACATGTGTGGCGCCTTCGATTCGAACCACAAAGGATTCTACCTTCAGAGCGCATGGTATGACAACGTTAGTGAAACGCAGAGAAAATTGAGAGAACTGAGTAGCTATCCCTGAAGACTAATTTGGAACGCCTCGAGTAAGATGTGTCCCTACCATAACTGTCTACGAAACTCGATAGAGTTATATAATCTGTACATCAAATAACCAAATCGAAGTTATAGCTCATCGTCGTTGTCGTCAACCCATTATTGTCCCACTGCTGGGCACGAGTCTCCCGTCAGAGTGACAGTGGTTCAGGCCATAGTCCAGCACGCTGGCCAAGTGCGAATTGGTAGACTTCACGCACCTTAGAGAACTTTTTTTTTAAAGATCTCTCAGGTGTGTAGGTTTCCTCACGATGTTTTCCTTCACCGTAAAGCAAGTGATAATTAATTTGTAATACGCACATAACTTAGAAAGGTCAGAGGTGCGTGCCTGGGATTTGAACCTCGGACCTCCCGTTTGAGAGACCGAGTTCTTAACCCCTAGGCTATCTCTGCTTAAATATTATCGTAACAAAATAATTATTTACGACAAAAACGCGACGAGTTTCCAAAACTTCGCCATGCCACATTCAATCTTCGCAGAATGCTTATCAGGTAGATGGGACTTGTCAAACTTTTCAAATTAGTTTTGAACATGCTCACATTTCATTTTAATAAGCTAAGTTTGCGTTTTCTCGTCAGCGTAGTAACTGTCACATTCAACTTATTAAATTTAGTAGTCATCGTCGTCTAACTTTTTGAGTAAACAATATACAATTTGTATTTTAAGTTCTCACGACTTTAATTATACTCGGGTTATTTATTACACCGCGGAGATTATAAATTGCAAATTATCTTTATTCAACAAAATTTTAGTCATCACATACGCTCCGAAGGGGTTCCAAAAACGCAATACATTATCTTATCGTCATTAGTTTGTACAATAATACATCTTTATTCACTAACTTATCACACATTAGATGACATTTCATTACTCAAAACGAAACTGAATATTCCAAAGAGGTAAAACTAAAGAAAGTATTTAATAAATGAGTAAATTATCAATAACTAGCAATTATGCAATATGTACATGAATTAGTGTAATGTGATCGTTACGTACACAGTTTCGAATAGAAAAAAATAAGATGGGGCGGTTCAAGGCGTTATTTTTACTTTCCGTACTTATTCGATTTGGTGCTCGGCGTAAATCGGGTAGCGGAGTGTAGCGTGGGAAAACTATTAGCCTTGTACTTATTGTCTTTAAAGTTGGCCGCTATGTTAGGGTTGATAGTTGCTCGGAACTTTATAAACTCCCAGCATTAGGAGCGATGTCCAGTATCTCGGATAACGGAATCTTATCCGCTATTCACCTGAATCATATGTCATTATGATGCTAGTCTAGTTTTGTATTTGTTGTCACAACAATATCATCTTTTACACATATTGAACTTGTTTTTGAGGATTTCACGGGATCAAGAATGACTATTTAAGTTAAATAATGCCTCTACTTACTACTAAAGTGTGCAATAAGAAATCTATATATTAATACGTGAAGCGAAAACTTCAGGTGTATGGTTACGAATATTGCCCGCAAGGAGAAGTGTGATATTTGTGTGAATTTCGACCACTGCGACGGGTTTACTAATCATAAAAAAAACTTGTAAACATACAAAACACTGCAAACACTTGTGTTTTATGTAAACACATTGTTTATACATTTAAATCTAGGCGCAACTACAGCCAAAAAGGATATTTAGTTATTACTACCGTTTGCCCGCGGCTCTGCCCACGCGGGTTTAGTTTAGCACATTAAAAAGTATCCTACCTATTGATCCAGGTCATAAACTGTGCGTGTGCCAAATTTCATCCAAATCTGATTAGTAGTTTTTACGTGAAAGAGGAATAAACATCCATCCATCCATCGTCACAAACTTTCGGCTTAATAATATTAGTACGATGTCCTAATAACTGAATTATATATTTAGTTAAACTGGCAGCTAGCAGCCCTGTATCGAGATGACACGGTCACGCTCGTATTGCTCGGGATCGCCTGTTCATCGCGGCAATTATACCGTGGTAGCCACGGAACACAATTGCATAAGCTCGCAGTTTCGAGCCATAAACCACTTTATAGCCACTCCACTATATTCGACACTCTCTTTTCACGTTAAGTGTCGAAATTGGATATATAAAATAACATTTTTATTAAAGAATGTGGAATATAATGTTCGCAACGTTTTTCTGGCTCAAATACTATTTGGTTGCAATGTATTTTTATAGTATAAATCATAAAGTAATTTCGACCGATTCTCCCGCCATTCGTATCGGTTTACATTTTAAAATATAGATGTTTATGTAAGCTTTTAAAATGAAGTGTTACTTGGTGATTCTAATTTAATAGATTTAGTGAAAGCTTAGTTTTGATAAAAAAAAATTAAGTCTATTTTAGGGCAGGATTTTGATAGTAATTTTATCAGCTTATCGAGACATTTAAAAAGGCATTATACTACACTGTACTGGACTATTATTATTAGTGCACGTAACCATTTCCGAAAAAATATTAGAGTTGAAATTATTTCGAAAATGCTTTGTACTTTTATCGTCATCTTTACGAAACTAAAATGCACACGAAATGTACTTTGCTGTCACATTGTATATTTTGGTCTAAACAGTTTTGAAATCGCAGTTTATCTAAGAATAAACTACACATTCAAAAACAAACAGTAGGTAATTGTTTGTGTAAGTAAAATAAACAGCTAGTGGGTAAAACATTATTGTTAAAACGAACACGTATAAACGTAAGAATCCACACATACAAATGTAAAACCTTCTTCAAAACAGACTTGCAGTGATCGTAAGTAAAGTTACACAATGGCAGGTAAATAATTGTAAACACATGGTCCGCCTTCATTCATGTGTTAATACCGATACAGTAATTGTTATTCAATATTTTATGAAACAGCACTCCCAGGCTTACTCGCCATATGTCAGTGGATTCGTTGGCATAATTTCCACAGAACCTGTTATGAAGAAAATTAACTTATACCCATTGTGAGCAGAAATTGCATAAACGTCGTACACCGCATGTGGTGAATTAAATAGGAGTAAGGGGACCCGTGCAGCGAATAACATACACGCTCGGCTCGAACGAGCCAGGAACGACGAGGCTGTCGCCATAACTTAGAACGATAGCGAAGAACGTAGTTTTATTGTGCACATACGAGTCTCCAACGTTCAAAGCATATTGTCGTCGGACGGCGCGATAAATGAGCACAAACGAGCGAAAGCCACTTAGACCAAATTTACACTTTGTGGGAGACCGCGGGTGCAAGTCGAGAACGGTGGCGCGCGCTCCGCCAGGCGCCGCGCTCGTCAGCTGCTCGCCACATAATACGTGCCTACATATAACTACCTACATCTATGTACCAATCAACACCACGTAATGCTATGCACTATACGTAACTATATAAGCACACAATACCAAGTCAAAAACGACAATGTACTTTCACTAATGCCACACGAAATTTATATTGACTTCATCTGCAAATATAGTCACTTGGGGTTCATTCAATAGGTCAATGCACTTCCGAGACGACGTCCAAACATTATTACAGTTCACTATTTTATAGGAATTCGGAAGAAAATAAGATAAAACGCCAAATTAAACGATAGAATAACCTCTAAATAGTCACAAATAGGTAACAGAAAGAGACAGAATACTGGAAATATTCACCACATAACGTGCATAGGCTTATGTGAACCATAATATTAGGAGTAGTCGCTTCAGAATACTTTATCCAACAACGAAACTTTGTTTATAAAATGTAATCAAAAATCATTTCTAATTTTAGTAGAAGCGTTAAATGTAAATATATAAACAAACAAAATGGGTGTTTGAGCCTCTTTGGTATAATGAGCAGGAGTAGTGACAAAGGTTTTATTTAGGTCTCAATGTTGTTAAGCAATTAGGATGATTACGGTAACCTCACCTCAAGATCTTCATAGGTGCGAAATGCCATTATGGCAAAGCCATCGATGATGTCCTCCTCGCCAAGGGGCTCCTTGGACTTTTTTCTCCGGGCAGGAGGACGAGGAGGCTTCTCTCGCGCCGGAGACTCATCCTCGCCGCTGTCCCCATCCTTAACTTTACTCTCACGCTGTGCTTGCATGCGCTGTGCCCTCTCCCTTCGCCTGTTTCTCTGATTGCGCTGCTTCACTTCGTTTTCCATCGTTCGCACATTATTCAAATCACCCGACCACCGTGCTTCACTACACAAAAGTCCGCACTACACTTTTATCACACATGGTTATCCGATATTCCTATGCCGAATAAATCGGCAAAATACGAATCTTGCACTCAGAAAAAGACACTGGCCGTTTCCAATGGCGGATCGTACACCGTTGCCGCATTGCAAGTAAAATGGCCGCGTAGCACTCGACGGGCTGTCTTCTTTCACATTTACGTAAACGGAGGCATATTTACACTTAAACTAAGATATACTACAATATATTTCAACAAGAACTAAGACAATAAAACGATAAATTAGGTTTATACATTATTCTCTGTGTTCAGAATCAGTCAATAGTCAATACAATGAAAGGTGTTGCACGACGCCAACGCTGCGTTGCGGTCGCGATGGTGAACTAAAGTAGCGCCGCCAACATTATGAACAGAACATTCCGCGATGGGGCGTCATAGGCAATGTGGCGCTCGGTTCTACTATTCTTTTACATAAGTGTGTCTCTTTCTGAATCGTAAAATATAAGATAAAATAAGTTGACCTAGTTACTACGAAATCACGTAAGTATTTTTAATTTTAACGATTGCAATACTTATCGTTTTTCATTAAGTTTCGGTTATATTTTATATTTTTTTGCAATATTTTATAAATTACCTATTTAAAACGAATCTTTATTGTGTTCGTTCTGTTACGTTGGTACTGTTGAGAGAGACACGGACACGGTTTACTTTAATCGTTTTCCAGCAAACGACACAGAGACCGTGTCTACACTGGTTTCCGATAAACTCAGTGTTTTAACATTACGAAAAAGGAAATTTAGTTGTAGTATGAAAACAGCTATTGTAAAGTGAAGTTAATCATTTTGTACATTTTGACGTTTCATGATATGATGCGTTCAGTTACGTTCAGAATGAAAGTACGTAATGATAAATTGAATGCTACCGTAATTTTATTTTGTATAGCTGAATATATTAATTAATTTTGTTCGGTACGTAGTTAGTAGTTACTAGTTACTTACTTTTTATTACAGCTATATTTTTTGGGTATTATAAAAAATGTTATAAGTAAACGGATAAAGAAGAGTATGTCTCTATAACAAAAAATCTAAGTTTTCTAATCTAAGGCCTCTCCTAAGGCGTGCCATAAGACAAAAAAATGCCTCTAGAGATATATCGTACTTACCATGAAATTAACAAATTGCCGTTTAGGTAGTTTAGTTACACAATTAAATATAAGTACCTACTTAACTACATTTAAATATAAACGAAAATCTTATAATAACAAAATAGAAAAGATACCCGCAGATTTGTGAAGATGCCCTTGCACGCTCTTAAACGTTTACTTTATATTATTTTATTATTTACATTTATGTTTTTGATCTTTAATAAAGTTTGTTTGAAAATTTTAACCGTCTACCCAATTTAGATAAAATTAGATTAAACTCATGAAATAGTACGTTTAAACCTTTTTATAAAATTTAAATAGGTACGAGCTGACAGTTTTCATAAAATACACGTAGAACTTCTCACACAGTATAGACACAGTTTGGGTAGGCTCATGAAACTATTTGATACAATTTACCTAATGATGCAGGTTTTCTTAAGTGACAGTATTTTCAGATATTAATATTGGATTTAGGATATTTTTCTGTCATATTAAACGTCCGTGAAGTAATTTTTATTATATGTTTCCAACTTTATACATGTTTTAAACGTAGACAGACATCTTCAGTTCATTTATTTGTACATAGGTATAGTGGTTTTAAACTGCGTAGAATGGAAGGTATGAAATTTAATAAGGTGGATACATGTGAGCAACATGATGGCGCCAAGGGAAACATTATTACTGGCTTCATCCGTTTTAATTTCTGTAGGTGTTCATAAATTATTAATGATGTCAAAATGTTATTAACGCTTGAATGATTATGCAATCAATACACTACGACGATATCAGTCTTATACTCGGTATCAACGAGATAACTCGTGCCTTCTAGTTTATTTTAGATACGAAAATACAGACTGCCATTATACAGCCGATTAAGATATGCGAAATGATTTAAGTAATCTTTCTTTCCGTCGATTCTTATCTTAACGGGCAATTTTACGATTGTCGTCACTGCTACAAGAGGTAAATATTATAATAATGTAAATCACATCATTGTAATCGTTATTGTTTTAATATTAATATGCACTTCTTGTTTTTTGAATGATCCATTTTCACCTGTTTGTTGTTTATAATAAATTGTGTAGCTATTACACTTCATATACATACGTACCTTTGTTCCTTTTAATTTATACTGCTCTATTTTATGTTGTTTATTCGCATTACATAGAGTTTTCAGTTCTCATTAAATGTTGAGTGAAAATCGTTACGTTTTCGATTTACAAACCAGTTATTGTAGTTCAAAATGAGCTATAAAATTTCTTAGCAAAGGGAAGAATGAATGGACCAGTACGCTCGTGTGACGAATGATTCGATTGAGCGGCGCCTTTTAATTTAATTTTTTTATTTCGTAAACTTCTCAAACGCACGCTCTCCCCTCGCTCTACACCATTATAAGGTTTCTTTACGAGGGAACATATAAATTGATTTAAAATAATGTAATGTGGCATAACGTATTTTGTAGAGACCGTGTTAATTATTATTAAACCTTATCCTACAATTCTACTATTCTACTATAAAATATTGTTTGAAACGTTATAATAAGTATAATAATTAAGTTGTGACAGATTTCGTTTACTCATTAACCGCGTCAAATGTACGTTGATTGACGCAAATTAAGAGGATCATACTAGTACATTAAGCAGTAACCGTGATAAGTAATCACTGTTTAGCTTTATTTGTATTTTCCCATAACATAAATGTACTGGAATATATTTTTTCTTAACCACTCAGTGTTTTTCAAAGTGTGGGTCGCGACCTTCTGGGGGGTCCTAAAGCCTCTGTAAGCGGGACGTGGGGCGTTGCGAAGTTAGTAAAAAAATTGTACAAAGTTCAAAAACATATTTTTACTACAAAAATGATAAACAACTGAGGTTTGTTGTAAGTTATTTAATTATTTGTTAACCGGTAGATGCGTAATTATGAAAACGAAAAAATAATAATAATTGTGAAATATTAAAAACAAGCAAAAAACAGCAGAGGGGGTTGCAAAATATTTTCGGATACTAAGGGGGTCGTGACATGAATAAGATTGCACTAAGTTACTTTATAAGGTGTTAGTAATTACCTTATAAAGTAAATTAAGTAAACTAAGAAAATTACTTATTTGGCTGCAATACAATCCTTTTCATGTCTTCAGTGTACATTGCCACAACTGAGGGGAGAATATTCCACCACGCTGCTCCAATGCAGATGGGTCATTGTTTACGTAGATTGTAAATTTCAAGATCACTCGTTCAGATGATTGTGTTCTAAAATTAATTTTTGTACTTTGTTCATGTTTGGGTAATGTAAATTATAATTTTTTGCTTAAATCCAATAAAAAATATTGCTAGTAGCAATAAATTATAATTAAAAGTTTATGTATTTTTAATTATTATATTAAATATATTAGCAGTATCATGGCCGAGGGCATTAACGCGTCGGACAAGGTTTGAATTTTGTGTCTCCCTAAACTTATAGTACTTACCTACCTACTAGCTAAGTTCCTAAGATTATACGCTACCGTATTTTCCCCCGTACCTCTATGAGATTTTAAGTGGGCTTATTTAAGGACTATGTTCCTAACAATAACTTTAACAGCCAACCCCTAATTATGACGATGATTATTATTAAACACTGTACATTGCTTGGTTTTATTTTTCACTCCTGGATGTTTTTGAGGCAAAATTTCAGTACCTAGTTTCTTACGAAAAAAAGTTTAATGTTATGGTATCGTTCTTAGAGTATTTTTGAAATTACAGACAGACAGTTCTATTTAAATTATTCATTATGATATTCAATTTAAATAACCATTTATCTCTTTTGTAAGTAATAAAACACACTAAACTGCGCACGCCACTCACACTACATTGCTCCGCAGTACCAGGCGATCATGAAAGCTAGAGGCATGAACCGCGCTATAATAGCGACAGCCGTCGTGGGTGTGTTGGTGTCTACGTACGCTTTGTATGTGGAGATGGCGGCGGAAGCGCGCCCCGGGTACAAAGCTTTATGTGATATCTCTGAACACGCGAGCTGCTCGCGAGTCCTCACTTCCAAGTAAGTTCGTTGAGAGTTTTGCTTTGCATGTCATTTTAGAATTTCACTTACAGTGCAATATGCACTGCGTACTTTGTTAATATTATGATAAGAGTCACCTTTTTGTACATTTATTTGTTAAATAATAGTAAGAACATGTAATCAATGTTTCTGTGTACGTATCGTATGTTTTATGTTAGTGTTTGTAATTTTGGTTTGCAACACGATTTACACAAATTAAAAACTTCTGAAGCGCTAGTAACGAGCTCAAAATGTAATAAAAGGCTCAGATACATTCGTAAAATAGACGAACATTACTACTGCAATTCAAAGAGCATAGGATTCCGAAACAGCTAAACGAGCCAAACGGCTTATCCGTACAAAAACCGGAACAATAAGAGATTATTTATTGTCGTTTTCCAGGTACGCGAAAGGACTTGGCTTGATTTCCAAAAATTCACAGCTAGAAATACCAAACTGCGTGTATGGGACTATTTTCTACTGCATCATAATATTTTTAAGTGAGTGTCACTTGAATGTTTACATTATAATTATTTGTTACCTACATAGACCACGCTTTATACACTCACACACACTATTCGATGTGTCGTGGGTGCCATGGACACAAATATAGATAAATACACAAACAACTAGACCCAGAGCAGAAATCTAAATTCATCATTTAGACGTCTGACTGGCCGGGAATCGAAG
>DWNM01000379.1:0-11287 GCA_018250375.1 Narcosius parisi helen
TGTTTAATATATTTATATATACGAGTAGTTATATAATAAATATAGCAATAGCTTAAGTGCTTTTTTTTCAAACAACAGTTTCCGCCGAAAATAAACTAAAATATAACCTAACCTAGCGCTGTATATAAGCAATTATATGTATACAAACAGAGGGAGGGACAGGGGACGAAAATATTAACTGTAGCCCCGGTTCAAACGAAACTTAATTCCGGGGTTGGTCATTCGTAGCATATAATATAATTTTAATTTTAGAATCGGCACTTTCATTGAAGGTACCTATCTAAAAATATTGAAAAACTCACTTATTACTTATCTGCTTGCTTCAGTCAAAATTTTATAAGATATTAAAAATAAGGATTAGGTAAGTGTTAAGACATGATGCAAGACACTATTAATTTCGAAATTGTTCTTATTATATAAATAACTGAAGGTCAACCAAACAAACGGATGATTCATTTAACCCATTCATAGTATACGACGTACGAATAACTAATGATTCCGACGTGTCCTTGTGTGAATACGAATTAGTTTTAATTAAGTCAACGAATTATTAGAAAAACTCAGTATGAAAATTATTTTGTTACGTATAACGTGAAGTGGCTGATTATGTACGTTGGCCGCCGGATAGAGATTTTAGAGAGTAAATAAAGAGATTTTAGAGTAGTTCTAGCTCAACATGTCCAATAAGCTTAAGTCTGAAATTGAAAATTAAAAATATATATATATATATGTTAAGTGTGTTATATTTGACATCGACAATCCTCTATAATTCACTAATTATTTTGTTTGCGTAACATTGACACGATTATATAGAATGAAACACAATGTGTAGAAGGCGCTAACAGAAAAATGCGTTAGTTTTAAAAGCTTGCTAACAGCGGCCAATTTTATGACACATTTAAGATTTAAAACATCTAAAAATGTCGTTTCATGTGATTATTCAAGTAATTAGGTAATTATTACATAAAAGTGTTAATAAAAATCGAGCAGGTTATTCAAAGTTGCACGGAAATTCAAAGTTTCCCAACTTGACTGTACTGAAGTCCTTTTTATTTGTCACCTGAAGGTCGCAACGATGCGCAGCGACACGAAGATACTCGACAAGGAGATGGAGAACCGTCACACGATAGTCAACAGCAAGGACACGGTGATGCCCAGCTGCAAGGGCGGCGAGAGCGACGCGGAGAACAAGGAGGGCCTCCTGAGCACGCCCTGCATGAAGAACATGCCCCGGATGCAGGGCTACTTGTTCAAGCGGACGTCCAACGCGTTCAAGACGTGGAATCGGAGGTGGTTTTACCTCTACGATAATCGCTTGGAGTACAGGTACGTGGATATATCGTATACCAGGGGTAGCAAAGTTTATGATATACTGCTATTACCAGTGATGGACTAAGGGGGGCGGAAAGGGCGGCGCACCCCGGGCCTTTCCGACGGGGCCCCAAATTCTTGTGTGCAAAAGGGCCCCGGCATACTTTAAGACGGTCCTGTTTTCTTCTACATACACGGAAAAATGTTAACTGAAAAAATCTTGTATAATCACGGACTGGGGGCCCCATTCAGCTTTGCCGCCCCAGGCCTCCGTCGGACTTAGTCCGCCACTGGAGAATCATTAAAGTAAACAATCCAATGACGTATCTACGTTTTACCCTTCAAAATATCGGAGTGAAATTTGGAATACGAGTCCGGTTGCAATCTCCGGAGCACAAAGACTCTTGGTGTACACTTTGCTAATAACACTATCTTGGATTACACTGTCACAGACACCGTTCAAAGTTTGAATACACGAAGAGACGAAAGTAACACAAGAGTACTAAAGGCATCAGCAAACCGCGTTCTTAACGGTCCTTCTGCGACGATAGGGCCACTTTGTTTTATTTTTGTCTGCGTTATCTGTCCATCTGTCTGTCCTATTTTGTTTTTTTATCACGAGTATTTCCTAGTTTTGGAAGCAACCGACACGTTACACGCAGGGTAGGCTGATTATACACGCAACATAAGGCACAGATATCACGGTGTGCGTGATGTGTGATCCAAGATACAAGTGGTTCTCTGTGGTCACTATATATGTTGTGTGTATTGTCTGTTTGCTAGATGCCTGCCCTCTTCCCCCTTCTCAGTTAGACCACAACACATGCGCCAGTAATCCAGAACAGGCGAATTCTCAGGTAAAAAAATTACCGTTTATATGACCCACAACAATACTGTTTCAATAATACTATGCAACGATACTAGACGTCTTTTTAGTTCGACTACCACTTCATATCTTTAGTCTTTTTTATTTTCACTTTCCTTCTTCTTTCTTTTTCTTTCTTATGTTTCGTTTCATTTACGCTCAGTGTGGCCTCCGGCGCGAATGCCGGGTGGTTGGTCCATTTCGAAATGCGGACAAGAGATCATGGAGACCATTTATCTTGTAACACATCATTAGTTCTCATTTGTCATTATACTGGACCAAACCGTACATGAACCTAGAACAAGACGACACTGGCGTATACTTCACTAACATCAAATATACCATGACTCATTCACTGTATTCTAACAAACTCAAGGCCTGTGAATTGTGGTCCATTGCTAGGCGATTACGAAATTGATATAAAATTAACGATGTATTAGGAAAATTCTAACTTTTACAATATTGATATGCTTTCGCATTGTGGTTTTGTGGAATGGATGTTATACGGAACTCCGGCAGAAAATAACTGCAATGCGAACGCTCTTTACCTAATTATCTTCATATTATCTTGTACGAGAATAAACGCGTCGGCTAAACGCAGTGCGGTTGCGGCTTTATGTGCACATCCGTTACGTAATCGCATAGTACTAAGAAAAATCTTTGAAAGCTTTTGATGTATTTATTTTGAAGCATGTTTGTGTTTTAGATCTACACTCTTTTATTTATTTAGTCTATTTTTAAAAGTATTTTTTATTTATTTTGTAGACTACCTTTTTTCATCTGCTTTCTGTATGGCAATGCATGTTAGATTTTATAATTTAAGGTTATGTTACGATGTAAATGTTAATAGAATGCTTATATTTGGAAGCATGCACAAAGTCCTTATAATTATAGAAATTTTATTGACATAAAATGAAATAATTGCCCCTACTATAGGTTTCATAGAAAATTTAACCTTCTTGTGATAATGTTAAGAAACCTTCAAAATTATAGTTTAAACCACCTGTTGGATTTTGCAAGAAATCGATAAAGTGAACTTACTAGCCCTACTACTTACTAGAGCTTTCAAAGAGGTTTGCTTATAGCGTGTGAGATCATTTATCAGAGGCGAGATACAGTCGGAACATTCGAGAATCATTAGTTATTACATTTGCTAGTGACATCCATGAGGCGTTGCATAGTGCTACCACAGTGAATATAATGTAAACAGTTCAGCTTTGAAAAACGCCAAGTAAACGACCAGATTGGGGGTAAATATTTAATTTTGCAAGCCTGCTGTGTATCACGCGTTTGCTACCGGGCGTGTAACAGCGAACATCAGCGAGCAGGCGTGCGTCGGACGAATACGAAACTGGTTACATTACGTTTGCTGTGGTTCAAGGAACGTGGTGCGGTTGCTGTACATGTGTTGAATGCAGGGGAGGGGGAGAGGCGCAGTGAGCGCGCAGCCAGCGAGCACGATCGCGCGCACGACCGCTGGTAACGTGGGCACGCTGGGCACCCCCACGGCGCAGTCGCCCGGCTCCGCGGCCACGCTGACGGCCATGCCGCCGCTGGGCACCACCACGGCCGTGAGCACGTCGCCCGCGCGCCGCGGCGGGCCCGCCGTCGTGCCCGCGCCCACCGCGCAACCCGTCCCCACCACGCAACCCCCCACCTCCCAGCCGAACCTCATGCAGAAGCTCACGGACATGACCGCCCCCGGCGGCGACATCCTCAGCAAGGGTAAGGAGCTCATCTTCATGAAGTTCGGCCTCGGGGGCAAATAATGTCGGCGGTGCGGCCGCCCCGGCCCGTGCCCCCGACGCCCCCCCGCCCTCTAGTGGGTGAAACCGACTTCTCTTCGACGTTCAGTCTATGACTCGGAAGCCGGAGGGTTCTGCTGCTCCTTCCGATATATCGGAACTCGGCCGAATTGTGTATCGAGTTTTTCTACTGTAGGCAATTCGAATAACCGTTACATGAGTATTTACCATAAGACATGTTGTAAATAATTAAAAAATTCAATAAACGCACAGTTTAGTGAATATTCAAATATTAGTGGAGTCTCGATAGTACGCACGGTTGGAGTTTAAACACCCGAAGTTAGTCGTATTGTATCGTACGTGTAATCGTTTACTATCTTTCGGACTTCTGCCCGTCTGTTAGTCTAGGTTGTAAGGATATCGAGTGAATTGTTTACATGTTACATTTGAATTTATTTCATATATACAATTATGATATATACCTAATTTATGTAAAGTTAAACGTTGTTACTTCACAAGTATATTGTCGCATAGAATATTGCGGGTGTATCTTCGTTAAGTTGTCGATTGCTAGCTACCACCCTATTCTGTAGAAGCGATTCGAGCAAAATTTTACTTCAAATCGTTGTAATAAACTTTGTAATCCAAATACCTGTTACATACTTACTGTTAACATTGTACATTCCCTTTATTTACAATTGTTAAACCTGCAACCGTCCTTGCAGATTTTTATCTCAAAACTCTTGTATTATAAGTAACTGGCATTATGTAAAAGTCACGTTATGATATGGATCTTCATCGTTAGACATGTCTCGATGAGGCTGTGTGGCCTATCAACAACCCATGTTTATATATTTATATTATTATTACTAGTTATTACTAGCTAGTTATTACTAGCTGACACCGCAAACTTTGTGCCGCCTTAGAACATAGTCTCATCTGAAGGTATGCAGTTTAGTGTTTAATTTCTTTTTCTTAAATTTTCAAATGTTTTTGTACGTATTACTATTCCCGACGAAGATAAATCCAAAAATACAAACATCATTAAATTGTCCAGCCGTTCATGATTTATAAATGGTGTAACTAATACGCCTTTATTATTATGTATATAGATAAACACTCCAAAGTTATTCTACAATCAAAGACAATCAATCAATAGCTCACTCCTCAACTTTAAGGGAGCCCTTACACAGTCTGAATCGCAAACCATGATGAAAATCAATAATCGTGATTCAGATTGACGGTGCAAGAACAAGATGGACGGATTGATATAAATTATCATTCTTCAAGTTTTTCTTATAAATAGTATCAATTTTGTGAAAAAAGCTACCACTTTGATTTTATCAGATCACATGTTCCCATTTACATAGTTTCATTTGTATTCACATTTTTTAAACCGCCAACTGGAATTAACGTAAGTTAGATATTCGTGTGCATACTATTTGACACACACACTGAAATTTATAAAAGGTTAGATCCGAAGACATATCTAACGATTTAAATCCTTAAAATATATTTCAAACTGTAACATGCATGTTCTGTAGTTTAAATGAGAGATGAATTACGATTGTTATACAAACGTTTCTTCCAGCGTTTCGACTAAGAGTAAATTCTGTTGATTGTAAAGTTGAATGTTGTACTTTAATAGCCATATAAATAGGTGTCTATTATAAGAAAACAGGTTCAAATGATTGTTCAAACGTCATTAAGTCAAATAATACCTATTAATTTTTAAAATAAGATTTTTATGTAAGCGCATTAAATAAATTTATATAATATACCGCCCCCGCCCCCCTTTCTCGAAATAATAATATTCTGTGATAGTAGACGTGATACCATCTGACATTACTATAATATACATTAAAATACTGCGTCATTTATCACTTAGATTTTCGAGTTTTATGATCATTTTAGCATGTTGATCTGTATTGGTAATTTTAGCATGATGACTATTGACTATGCAGGGTGATGATGATACGACAATGATAACAATGATATTTAATAGGATAGGTACAAAATCTTATTCACAAGCCCATAAAATCACGGGCTCGTCACGGTGGCTATAATACTATGCTAATAAAATTGTAATCAATGTTTTTTTAAAGTTATGAATATGAACATTTTGTTTTATTTTTTATTATTATATAAATATCAACTCAATTACACGCATACACAGAAAACGCGCGCATCGCGTGGCTTGTCACTGTCGGGAGAGAGAGAACTAATAAATCGAATCCTGTACTCGGCTTGCCCCCTCTCCGCGAGCGCTACGCAGCTACAAGCGCTACGCACTGTAGCAATAGTGTCGTGGGGATTTTTCGTGACGCTCGCCCAGCCCCCTTAGCTAGCGTACCGTGCGATAAGGAACTTCGTTCCAAAAACATTAGTATTGTAACTCCTCAAGTCCCCACACATCTTTTATCATTATACCCTCTTTGATAAGATGAAGTTTGATTGAACTGATCTTCATACTTTTATTTCGTGTACAGTCTGTCCAATTTGTCTAATAAATTTGTGTAATTGTGTAATATAATATTATGATATCTAAAGCTCCCTGGATACAATATTGAAAGACATATTGATTTTTGTAATAGTCGAAGAAACAATAAATTTGTATGCTACTACAGAGCGACTTTGCCAGGAGCCAAAACTCTTTAGATAAAGACTAAAAAAAAATTGTAATATCATGTCGTATTTTCATCACCATCCTGTATATAAAAATGTTTGCATGTGACGAACGCCCTAGAAAATTTTATTATTTATAATTCTTAAATAATTTCAATGATAATGATGATGATGATAATGATAATCATTTTGTAATTGTAAATCTTATCAGTGTTACAAAGTACAAAATAAATAATCAGTTTTTATAAACATGTTGCTAAGTCGTAAGAAATAAAATTGCTCAAAGAATTTTACGGTAGAAATGTAAGTTAGTGATACAGTTCTCACTGTATGGAGATTATTATCAAGGGGGTTGACTACATATGTATATTTAACTTTTTTTGATGAGTAATTAAACCATTACAATTATTTTTACTTGGGGCACCTGAAATACCTCGCACAATAGAAAAGGGAAGACCTGAGTCATTAGAATCTTTTTTAAATAATCCAGTATGTCCCAATTTTCTTCAGTTACTTATGTTTTCGTTGGAACTCATCGGCGTAGCTGTAGCTTTTTTAAGGAAGGGGTTTAACAGCAGTGGCGTAGTCGAGGTTGGACAAAAAAGTTCGGCTATTCTCTGAAATTTTTACTCATCTGTACTAAGGGAACGGTTCGCAATAAAGTATCTGAAATTTGCGGAGGAATAACAAAAAAAGTCCTCCTGTTTGAAAATATTTTCTATTCTCGTCTATGCCTTGGGGCTGACCTCCTAGTTCCTCCCTACATACGCCCATGTTTGTATGACGTACTCATAAATGTACTGATTAAATTTCATATAGGTGATATAACTATATCAATATTAGAGAGTATTGCAATATATGTATCATACACTCATATATAAAATTCTTAAAAAGAAAACAAATAAACAGAACTTAACCAACACACTTCAATATCTTTTAAGTTGATCAAGTAACGTTGATTGATTTCAAATAATTTAATTACTTAATAGTTAGTTTCTTAATTTAATTGCAATAGAAAACAAATATTTTTCTGTATCTTGTAGCACTGATAAGTTATTTTGAAAAGGGGATAAAATTGAACAAACGATGTAAAAAGGTCTGTTTTAAGACAAATTCCTTTCAATCTTAATGAAGAAATCAGAACATATAATTTTCTGAAAATCTGCTTTAAAGAATTATTAAACTGTATAACAATATTACTGTTGGAGTACATAAAATTTGTATGCTTAGGGTACTGAGGTCAATAAGATAAATATTAAATTGAAAATATTTTTTAATTCCTTTAAACTCAAATGTAAAGTTTTAAACTTTTCGTTTATAAAAATTATAATTAGTCGCTAATAAAGTTAGGCTAAAAAGCAAGAAGCAAAGTCGTAAAAAACTGTCAAAATGTTAAATACTACGTCACAACTCAGTTATCAGTCGAAATACTTTTTTATGTTGATGTTTTTTATTCAACTTGAAAAAATAATACTGGTCTCAGTACCCTATTATAGTTTTTATCAGAAATATTTATATTGCATTAAGTAGTTCAATGTTCTACGTTTGATAGTAATACATACCTATTGTATTGTTAATTTTTCTGAGAATATAAATTTTAATACTAGTATGTTTTAATTACACACTTTACACTGTTGATTCTAAGGCTAATTGGATGAGTACGCCATAAGACTGCTTCTATGATGTTTCATTGATCTAAAGAATAATTCTTCATAGGGTGTAAGAATTCAGTCCAGGGAATTAATCAATTTATCGCTATAAGTACCTATGTGTATCTATATAAATAATTTATTTCAATAAATAATGAAAAATAACGGCTTTCTCAATAACTCAATGACAGGGCATTTTTCTTACCACGCGGGCTCTTTCCGCGTGCGTGTTTCACTCACATGCGTGAAGCCGCTGCAGTCTCTCGCCGTTCTGCATGCGTATGGTATATTTACTAGAACCGCACGCGGGCACCGACCCGCAGATGTGAGCGAGATGTGAATAGAACGCCGTCTTTTTGTATAACAAGACTAGTTAACTAAAACAAATTGTATACATCTACTAATACAGTTAAAACACTAAAACCAACAAGGAAAAACACTTTAAAACAATTTGTTTCGTATTTATATTTAAACTCTGAGTTAATTGAATTTACCAATAATCTTTAATGGTAACAAATACCGTTAATGGTCTTCATTAAATATTTGTATTATTTCAATGTATATTTATGCATATAGATAAAGAAGATACGACGTTAGAAAATCCTTCCCAAGGACACTTTTCTTACATCCTACATATCAATGAAAATGTTAGGGGCTTTTCAAATTAATTCGTATTTACTTTCTCACTCTCTCTTTATGAGAGCGAGTGAGATGTGGCAATACTTGCTATACTTATTTAAGGATAAGTATTCTTTTGAAAGGCCCTTTCAACTTAATACTTTATAATTTAAGGTGTAATTAACTAAGAACACAAGGTTCTAATGTTGATATTCAACCAAGTGGCTTGCTAGTCGGTACTGTAAAAAAATGTCTATAGGCACATCAACCTACTAAATTAACGAAATTTTGCAGATAAAATAGTAATCGACTAGTGAGTGACTTAGCTCGGCATTCTTACATAAATTCTGTTGCCAGTCTTAAAATATCAGAAAATTAATGTGTATAAACTTTTTCTAAATGTTACACATGTTACTTTAGGTCTTATTTTTAGGAGGATATAACAGTTTAAGTAGGAATTTTAGAAACTTTTCAAATTGTGTGATATTAAGTGCTCTCGTCCTGAATATTTGACACCAATATATTTTATTTTACTTTTTTATTTCTCGTAATTATACGACCTTTATTAGCAACCAATATATCCAATTTTTGCCTACCAGAGATAGAAATTTAACAATATTTAAAAGGCAGAAATTTCGATCTACGTATAGGTATGGTACCCATACATACGCGGCATCGCGAATTAAGCCATGAACATACAAAAAAAGAATTAAAATCAATAAAAGTATTTTATTTTTGAACAAGTATTTTGAAAATATGTATTTAGCATTTTGTATCTAAAATACAAAAGAAAAATAAAACGCTTTCTACTCTCACAGCCCCACACTAGGATTCCCTGTGTTGTGGGTACTATAACACGTCATAGACAAATACACAAACACCCAGACCCAGAAGAGAAATCTAAATTCATTATTTAGACATCTGTCTGGCCGGGAATCGAACCCGGGACCCTCCGCGCGTAAGACCGGTATGGTGACCGCTCCGCCACGCGGGTCGTCTAAATGATGACAAAATGTCAATAGCGTGATTCAGATATGACGTCATATCTTGACGTGTTGCGGATAGTTGCCACAAATCCAACGTTAATATTTAAAACTATCCCCACAGCGAAACAATGGAAATATAAAATGAAAGTGAAAAAGTTACAATCAAATTCCTATCAATAATATAAAGATATTTAAATATGGCCTGAGAGCACTATAATATCACATAATATATCTCATGGGACAAGCGGCGTATGAACTAAAATTTTAGTTAGGGTCTTGTTTCACTGTCAACGAGTAACGATGAAATTTTGTTAGAATTCTGTAATTAATCGAGAGTTGCTAACAGATTGCGCTATTAACGATATATTAATTATTAGATATATGAATTTCTTATATATTTTTTTCATTACACCACACAAATCGTTGAAAAAGAAGACAATAACTTTCTATGAGTACCACTTAGGTAATATTGGTAATAAGTACATATTTTGTGTAGTTTCGGAAAAATATTGTAATCTAAGATTTGAGATACATCGGACAAATTGCAGCTTAAATTAGTGAGTAAATCTGCATCTACAAATCATCTCAAGTTTTTATAATTAATCCAATATCTAATTACCTTAAGTAAATTATTGTGTGACTGAAATTAGATTCAGTATTGCAGGTCGCTTACTACTACGTGAAAACGGCTGAAAATATTGTGTAAGCGAAAATACCCTGCGTTTTCATGTTTGGTATTATATTTACGCTAAAACTATATCCCTAAAGTACTGTTCAAATCAACACGAACAAATCATGATTTGCTTATAGACATGTGAAAACGGCGGAAAATATTGTGTAAGCGAAAATACCCTGCGTTTCGTTTGGTATTATATTTACGCTAAAACTACATATATCCTTAAAGTACTGTTCAAATCAACACGATAAAATCATGATTTGCGTATAGACATGCAACGAAATATGATATCTTCGTGTTGGTTCGAATATTATCTGATATTTTTCACCCGCTATCAAAATCTTTGTCCCACTGTTAGTGAGCTCCTATCGTAATACTACCATACAATGTGTACAGGGCCCCTAAAAGCTTTTGAAATAAATATTAATGGTTTTAAAGTGAAAATGTCTCGAATGTAGACGCCATCTACACTCACAACCGCACACTAGGATTCCCTGTGTCGTGGATACCATGGACACACATAAACAAGTACACAAACACCCAGATCCAGAACAGAAATCTAAATTCATCATTTAGATATCTGTCTGGCCGGGAATCGAACCCTTTCCGCGTAAAACCGGTATGGTGACCGCTCCGCCACGCGGGTCGTCGGGTCGGTCGTCATATTAATGAAGAACTGCAGATTTGCGTAATAATAGCTATAGGTAGGCAGAACGGTACCTACTTATACCTTACTAGTTTTAACCCGTGGCTTCGCCCGCGACCAAGTATATCAACTGAGAGTTGTTTAAAAAAAAGTTCTCAAAGATGTG
>DWNM01000380.1:0-11281 GCA_018250375.1 Narcosius parisi helen
GATAGTACTTTTATACTGATAATTAAAGCAATTCGTGTAAAATTATTCCCTAACCATTCCAAATGATCGAAACTGCACAACGTTAATATCCCAGATTTCACTTCTGCCGGCACTCCCGGAGTGCAACCCGTTGTTTTTTTTTATTCATAAATGGGTATTTTTATTATTTAATTGTAATGTTTGACTTTGACTTAACATTGTACCACCGCAGCTGAACCACGAACGGTTCTACCGCCTGTAGCATGTAATGATGTGTTTAATGATTTCTAGATCAAGATCGTGGATTGCGCGTACAGTTACGCGGGCAACCTGCGCATGGGCGTGACCGACGTGAACATACTCAACGCGCACGTCAACAGGCACATGCCGCCCTCTGTCAACTTTATGCCGCATTTCACCGCCTATATCGACGGTACGGAACACGTTTTCTTTATCAGTTAGGCTTAAGTACGTACGTATTTAAGTAACAGCCGTACGGCTGTGTAGGGTCCACCTGTGACAAACTGTGAGTGTAATTTATTTTCAACTTTCCTTCCCTTATCCCAAGGTCTGATACTTTTTGTTTTAAATTGACTATATTTGATATGGTCTTCAAAAGCGCGATAAAGCAGTCGGGAATTTTGCCCGGCATGTACGACGCGATAGTACCTTATTCACGATCAATTCCGCGGATGTCATATCAGCGTCCTCCTCAGCAACCGGTGTCTCCGAGCTGACTTGGATTTCGTCGAAAAACGTTTCCGAAGGATGCGTTCCGATATGACCAGTATTTTCGCCGGTACCCTTAAGTGAATGACGCCGCCTCTGTGAAAAACGGTGTTGATTTAACTTCCTAAAAACTTCTGAATAAGAACGCATTTGTAGCTGAAAATCCATAAGGAGCGGTATTTGTTCAATAACATCGTGTGCTACTACTAACAGCTTCTCTTCTACGTACCTTACTTTTATCAGATGCGATCCGAGCAGGTAAATCTTCTCGTGAAAGGTAGAATGGCGTGAGAGGAGGTTCCATCAATTGGTTAACCTTTGGGAACTGTATGGAGATCGCTGGAATGACATGTACATACAATTACGTCAATGCAAAAATAAATTATGAATACATCAGTGTGACCCAGCGAACTTCGTACCGCCTTAGAACAGGGTCAATAAACTTGAAGGAATTCAGTTTAATCTTTATTTTTTTTATTATTTATTTAAATACTTTTTAAAATATTTATTTATTTAAATACTTATTATCCTATTTCCGACGAAAACAAATCCAAAAACAAATCATAAAAATTGGTCCAGCCGTTCTTGAATTATATATGTTGTAACTACCACTATTTAGTTTTATACATATACATGTATATAAATATAAAAAATATCCTATGTCCGTCACCTGGTTCTAAGCTACCTCTGCACCAATTTTCAGTCGAATCGGTTCAGCCGTTCTTGAGTTATAAGTAGTGTAACTAAAACAACTTTCATATATATATATAACAAAATGGTTTTGTAATGAGCGGGCGTATTTTAACGCAGTCTCAATAGGAATGAAAGATTTAGCAATGAATTTATTCGAACACAAACTAAAACTATGGTTAATTGGCAAATTCGTTAACGAATATTTAAATCGCCTTCAAGATACTAATATGTAATGACTTTGATTGTTAATTGATATAATTTCTTTAAAGTAGTAAATAAAAAATGTTCATTTCACAAGATTGCAATTTGAGGTACATATACAATAAAATTCAATATTTATGCTTGGTTAATTTAATAACTGAAAAAACTGTATAGTTTTGCTACAAAACTTCGAATACGATATACTTACTTATTGTATAGCGTTAATTCTTCGCGCGTTGAATTTAACAACGTCTTTTATAGTATTTTATATGTTAGCACACAAGGACGCATTGTCTATTACTACAAATTAAATATGACCCAGATCAATCATTCATCATGAAATCAAATCTACTCAACAGAGAAAATAATATTATTTAGGAGTTATTAGATATGTGGTACTTCAGACTTTCTTAATATGTTTCCTACGTTCAGATTTACAACAGAATTGCAAATTTATTTATTTTATTTTAAATAACCTAAACACTGACAAGGGTAAGACATATTTTGTTAAACTGAATATTGGAATAAAAATGGATTACTTTTTACTGCGCATAAAATTTCCAGTCGCGCTTACATTAAAGGTCAACGAATGAAGTTGATGTTTGAGCAATGGCGCAGGTCAATAATATCTGTCAAACGTCACTGTCATGGTGGCATATTTCAAATTTAATGTTGTCAGTTGTGTAACGTTCCCGATTTTATAGGAAACCGTATCCAGTTTTTAGGGTATGTATCTGATAAAAAGATGGCAATCACATGTACTCCTTCGTTCTTAGGACCTGATTGAGTTATGTCGTGGTCGTAACTGCACCTTTAGTGCAATCGGTGTTGTAGTCCCTTCATCACGCGTAACATATTATCGTCGTCAACTCATTATTGTCCCACTGCTGGGCATGGCTCTCCTCTCAGAGTATGAGGGTTTTAGGCCGTAGTCCACTGGGCTGGCAGACCTTTGAGAAGTTTGTTTTAAAGGACTCAGGCGTGTAGGTTTAAGCAAGTGATAATTTATTTCTAATACGCACATACACCTTTAAAAAATCACAGATGCGTGCTCGGGTCGTTAATGTCGGACTTTTGGGCGAGAGGGCAAGTTTCAACCACTAAGCTATCACTGCTTACACATCATATTACAGTTTTTAAATTAAGTGTACGACATCTGTCGTATTCGGGTGTATACTGCGCAGTCGTTTGCAATATAAGTCTGAGAAAAAATAAATGAATAAAGTTCGTAACGAATCCCATTGTCCGCAGGTCGCTACATGAGGTACACGAAGCCGGGCTGCGGCGACAAGGACACCAGCGTGGTGGTGCCGTCGTTCGAGTGGCTGCGCGCCGGTGACCGCGTCGGATTCGAGAAGGCCTCCGAGGGGCGCGTCATGATCTACCTGAACGGCGAGGTGCTCGATACCTGCTTTGAGAACGTACCCGATGTGAGATTTTTTTCCTATAGTATAGAAGTAGCGAACGAGTATGCGGTCCACCTGAGTAAGTAGTTATTGCCGCCCGTGGACCTGTAAGCATCCCCAGATAAGATTGGAGTCCTACCTAAAGCCGGCCACAGGTGCGTTGCTACCCCTGAAGACTAAGTTGGGACGTCTCTGATGAGTATGTCTTCCTTACCTGTTTCCCACACCCTTCAAAACGCTGCGCGTTATTAGACAGAAATAAGTGTGGCGCTGGTACCTCCGGAGTCGAACCAAAAATTATTCTACCCCTTTTATTTGAGTGCCGCGTGAAGTTTAACCATGTTAAATGCTTAATGTCAAAACAGATGAAACGTTGAGATAAGAAAGAGCATGAGGCGAATAGGGAAATTGAACAAAGAGTGAAAAATAATACAGGATTGAATCTGAATATTCAAGGAGACATTATATTTGGTAATGCCACAGTGTAAAAAAAATCTTATAGTAGATGATCCCCTGGATGTAAACCAATGTATGGCTATGTTCTTCTTGTAGCCGATGAAATAAAAAAAACTAATATCTCCCTTCACAGTAAGAGTAAGGGGGTGTACACACTCATTCAACAGTCTATATAATAAACAAATTTTAATGTGCTATAATAAAGTAATAATAATTTATGATCAGCACTCTTAAATTTAATAAGGTAATGGTAGGTAATTTTAAATATATAACAAGAATTATTATTTAAACAATATGGTACAAACGATGCACGTTTGCTGTGTATTGTTTTAAATATTTTGTTAATATCATATTATATATATTAATACGTGAAGCAAAACTTTGGACCTCTTTTTACAAAAATTGCGCGGACGGAGGAGAATGAAATTTTATATGTAAGAGAAGTGCAGAACGCTAATATTTTTCAATAATAATGCTCATAAAGTACATTAAATTAATAAATAAAACATTACACATACTACCATGCATTTGACACATACAAACACAAGTATTTGTTACACGCGTATGGTTACATTTATAATATTTAATATTATCTCAAATGGATGGAACATTGATTTGCGGATGCCTTACAATGTTAGAGTTTATGTAATACAATCTACATCATTGTTTCTCAAATAGATGTTAGATATACATGGAAGAATTGGAATTCTAGAAGACACATTAGAGCCATAGAGGACAACCCTGAGCAAATGAAACTTTATAATACCCAAATAGGAACATGCAAATATATTATATAATATAAATATATATGTTTTAATTATATATTGATATGTGAATCGAAAACTTTAGGTATATGGTTACGAATATTGCACGCACGGAGATGTGTGAGATTTGGCATAGTTAAAGCTCATAGTAGGGAAAGCAAAAGGTAATATTTTAAAAATTATGGTCTAATTTCGACCACCGCAACTGGTCTACTAGTAGTAATAATTATTTGTGTTTAGCACACATGTATTTTTCAAGACATTTCCCTACAAATATTGAGATGAGATATTATTGTTATATTTTTAGTTACATATTAAGATCTCCGATTTATTGTTTATTAAGCTAATGTTCGGTTTAAATATTCATGTTAAATAATACTATAAATGCGAATGTGAGTTTATTTGTTGGTTTGCTACGCTTTCACGCTTTACCTACTGCCTTACTATCAATATGCTTAAGTAGCAAAACGTCCAAGTACTTAAAACGTCTACTGAGCAATAGGTCTAAATAACAAAATGCCTTTGTAGCAAAACGTCCAATTTTCATTACGCCTGTACAGTTGGTACGAAAATATATTGATATGTTTTTAATATCAACGGTTCATTGGAATATTATGCTTTCACCAGACTGCGTCAGAAGCAGGGTAATGTTTTAAATATACGTATGTTTATCTTTAAAGTATTTTTCGTTTCGTTGGCAGGCGTTACAAGCCAAAAGGTTTGATGGATTTCATTGAGGTAACATTGGGTTTATCTAAATACATTTTTTTAATATAGCGTTTGTAAATAAAAAAGAGAGGGAGCGTGACGAATTCTTTTTTACTATAACAATATGAGTATTAAATTAAAGCTAGTAACTAGACCGTTTCAAAGATATATGTAATATGTTGGAACGCGAGAACGTGGCGCCGCGCTTGGCTTCAAGCTTACAACTTGTGCATCCAGACCCGTATTAAATTTACGCCGCTACTAATCCATTTCCATCCTGATTATTTTTGAAGACTATTGATAGTTCGTAATTTGAAATACGAATTACAAGTATGGATAACGGAGATGACCTTTTATTTCGGCAATCAACATGGCGGAGCCTCCTAAACTTAATGGAAGCTTTCTGGACTGTGAATGGTGTTCGTCCAGCTCTGGTTCATGCAGGTACTTTTTGAACATGTTTGCTTTGGAAGAAACTTGTGCCAGATAGCTGGAAGATAACCAACCACGGAGTGCCACGGCATCGACTACAGCTTCGACGACGACTCGTCTCGCAGCATACTTTGGAGGAATGCACAGCTTGGGATGGTCAGCGTTGTGCACTCACTTTAGGCCTGGAAAGATTTATAGTCGAGAGCAAGAGGTGACGGAAGGTCATGAAATCCTTATGTGAGACCACATCCTCGCAGAAGCAAGGCTGCCCAAAAAGAGAAGTATTCCGTTCTCCCGATTCTCAGTCACACAACCAGGCATAGGAGGAAGGGTTTTCACGCCAAACTTCTACCGCTCCAACAGCGGTGGGGGTCGTCCGCTGTGTTCTGTACCAAACGACAAGCCTGGAATGTTTTTCAATTCTTTAATTTTTTTTTCAAAATCACTAATACGTGCTAGATGCCTATACTATAAAATCATTTATTAAATTGAGTTGAAAATTAAAGTAAATTTTATTTTGTTTACGACTGTACTCAAAAAAATTTAGACGACTTGATCGTTAAACGAATTGCTATATGGACTACTCAATAGTTGGACGTTTTCCTACATAGGCATTTTGCACTCACTCATACCTTTCATCCCGAAGGAAAGAGCTGTTTTTGAGGTATTCGAATATAACTTTTAGGATGCCCGCTCTAATCGATCGATTACACCGATTTTACCATCGTTCGATTTTGGATTGGCTATCATTGGGTTCAATGTTCTGATCGGAACTTAGAGACAGTATAATTATTATAATGATGACAATACAACAATTGAATACGGTCTTGGACAGCGAGCGAAGCCGCGGGTAAAAGCTAATCAATAAAATTTGCCAGAGATAATTTTGAAATTGATTACTTTCTAAGAATAAATTGACTATTTCTTAAAATCGTACGTTAGTTTTTCATAGATATAAGATGAAGTAAGATGTTGCAATGCGAACTAAGCCGTGCGGCGTATATAGTTACCGGTTTAAATAATAAAGAGATGTGTTGACTAGTCCGTCGATTTTTCAGAAAGTGTACGTGGTGATGGAGCTGTACGGCCGCACCACGAAGATTCAAACAATCTCGAGAGGCGCCAACGTACTGCCAGTAGTCCAGCCTACAAGTAAGTGTAATACATATATAGTAAATTAATACCCGAATGAATTGAAATTCCCAATATTGTAATTGTAATGCGTTCGACCTGCGATCACAACGGCAAGACAATTTTGCAGGCTGATTTAAATATTTGCCATAATTTTTATGTCATGTGTAGTGAGAATGGATTATATTTTATTTTACCATTCTTATTTTTAGAATACGATTTATATAATTGACTTTGTAACTAATTTGTTGTTATTTTTATTGCGTTGTGATTATGCTACCTCCCGCTGGATGGCGCGACTTGGCGGCAAAACCTGCTGGGAAATATTGCCAGATATCATTTTGCAAAAACTACTAAAGCTAGGCACCGTAGTGGCAAATTCGAAAACTTACATATTTCATCAAATTGGAGTGGAATTATAGTTAGTTGAGGTCCAAAGTTGGTGAGATAAAGACATGCTCACCTCGATCGTGATATAAATCCCTAACGATTGCTGTTGATAAAAGTGAATTAATTTTATCTTAAAAGAATTGATCAATAAATGTTCAATTTGGTAAATATTGTTCAGTGGTTGTGTATTATACATACGAGTGATTTTGTTTACAATTTGTTTGTTTTACGGTGTGTTAAGGCCGTGTGAAGGATTGATTTGTAAAAAGCGAAGGAAACTTAAAACACAATGTTTAACTTGGCATATCAGAGGATAGTGGACTGGATGAACAGATGTTGCCGCTGCGGCGACGACGAACAGATGTCCTCACTTCTATGTACGTATGGGTTTCTTTTCTTAAGTTCCAAACTGTCCCGCTTCTTTGGTGACGAGAACGTTCGACATGCAACAGGTAAGTTGTAGACATATTTTATACAGATGTAAGGAGGTTTATTTGCGGAAAACTCGTGATTATGATTTTTTTTATATATGCCGAAGTTTTTTGTTCGGAGAACGTTCGAAGGACACGGCGCAGGGCGGAGCTCTCGGGGTGGATTTAGTGACCTTCGCAGCTCCCTCGCCACCCGGCGGTAACCTACGGTGAAAGCCGACGCCCGTTGCAAGATTTCATCTCCCCCCGCCATCCTCCCGACCTTGTCACCGCCGCCCCAATGCCCGGGCAGCATGACGGGCCATTACCGTTCAAACCCTCGAGCTTGTTGGACATGTCTTCATGGTTCAACCTCAGTAAAATTGGGAAAGTAAATTGGGAGCATTGGCAATTATGGGCTGTGTGTCATCAAAGCACAGCTTAAGTAATAAAAGCGAAGATTCGAAGACGATCGGGGACACTTACGATAGCCACAAAGGCAACGAGCTTCGAAGGGAAGATAGTGATAATATAAGTAGCCAAAGTGACCCCACAATCAACAAAAGTAGTTGTAGTTACTATTCACATAATGAATTCGTCGAACATATCGAATATGTTGGGAGACTCAACGTAGTCAACACTCTTCTTCCCCGTGTTCATATGAAGTCTTCAGTCTAGACGTACGAGCAAGTTAAGGACTAAGTTGCAGTGAAAAAATTAAATTTTGTTTAATCACTCGATTATACGGTAGGGATTTTTGTCACAATCCTTTAAAGTTTAATGAATCCTAAAACAAGCTCTGCGGTACTTAGTGAGTGGCGAGCAGCGCGCCTTCGTGCTTTTAAGTCATCGGCCGCTCGTTAGCACTGGTTAGCAGTCGTTAACTTTGTCGAGGTGGCGAACACGGACCCTTTACTAATCCGCATTGGCGCAGCGTAGTGAAGCATGGTCCACGCTTCCCTGGTGTTGTAGGGAGAGGCCTATGCCCAGCAGTGGAACAGCAGTGGAACAGCAGTGGAACAATAATAGGGTTGCAGCCAGAGCAGCGGGCCGGTAGGTAAGACGTGTCTAGTGGCTTCGATGGTCGTAAGCCACTACGCCCGTCTGGCCTATCGTCTCTGCTCTTACAACAGTCGCCCCCAGCGTTGGTTATGTGGTATGTTATTTTTATTATTATCGTCCTTAACTTTAAGCGCAAATCACAATAATTTATATTATAATCTGTTAATAGATTTAGAATAGTTATATAACTTGCACCTGGCAAACGATACAACCAACGGAACCGTAACCAACCGAAAAATAAATTAAACTTGATCCGAGTTACGAGGGTGATAAGCTGGTAACTTTTAGAGGTGGGAATGGTTTTTCATGATTTTCAAATAAACTTAAATCTGATCTAAACTTTTGGTGTAAATATCTTTTACATAACTAAATTTTCCGAGAAAATGGGGAAAAAAAGGTTTTTTCGTTTTTGATTTTTATTTCCCACAACAAATATATGTTTTCACAAAAATGGATGGGAACTGCACTTTTTATATTTCAATAACGCTGAATTTTTTTCATCAAAAATGTATTTTTTACATTTTATTTTAATTTTATCCCAGAAACGAGGCTTTTTCAGTCGAAAATGCTCCCGTTCTGAAAATAGTTTTATCCAAATGAATATGGTATTTTTTTGTAGAAACTTCCACTTATGGGTGTATGAATGTAGATAAAAAATACATTACTATTGGAAATTTTGCCAGGAAATGCAAATGAAATAATGGAAATGACAATGAAAATCATTGGTTTCTTAAAATAATCCTTGAATAGTATAAGAGATCATGTTACATTAACACTAGAAGGGCCGGTCACTGTGCACTACCTTTAAAGACCGCGAGCGTCGAATTGACGCCGGATAAATCATAAATATTGTAATTTAAATCGCAAAAGGGCTCCTTGACCATATTCATTATTGCATTTCTAATATTTTATTTTATTTTTTATATATTTTAGATACGTAGTTGCCACAATAATGTTTTTTTTCGCACATGTCACAAATACGGTAAGTATGACTTTTGTCCCATTTAAGTTTAGTGGACACTATCGTGTTTTATAATATTGTGTACTAGTTAGTAGCTTCAATTTCCTCAGTAACGGAATTATTTCAGAAGCTTCAGGTTTTTACCATAATACTTCAGTTTTTCGAGGCTTCTGCGTGAATTTGTTTTATAAGATGAAGAACGACATTATGACGAGATAATACAACTTTTTATTTTTTTTTACATTAGATAAAACACGATAAACTCCTTAATTATCTGCAAGCTAGACATTGAAATAAAATCTGCTGTTATTTTTATTTTCAATATATGTCCACTCTGTACCATCTACGGCTACGTGAATGTGACCGCCTGTTGATATCATATAATTGGTTGATCGTGAATGACATCCATGTGCAAGCCATAAGTAACGAGTTTCCTACAACTAACACGAGTTCTAGCACCTATTCCACCATCACCAGAGTTACGAATTGTACAGTGGCAACTTGTTCTTAGAATCGGAGAATATTGATCAGAAAATCAGAAAATTTGTATAAAAATCAGCATCTTCTGTTATAGTGTTTAGCATAGATACACTACTAATACCATTTTCGTCGGAAGAGTTATATTACTAATTGTTGAGTTATTTTCGCATCATTATCATTCAGTCGTATCCGAATTGTCAACAAATATTTTTGACGCAAGTTGACTCACAGACCCCTGATTACTCTTATAATAAAAATATTAGTACAACAAATTGTCAAGAATAAATAAATATTCAAAATAATGCCACTATACGTAATATTTACGTATTATATCCCGAGCCTGCGACTTCATTTGCTATATCGTCAAAATGACGACAACGGCCCTTCAAGGTATAACTAATTATATCTTTAAAAATAAAAACATTAAGAAAATTATCTAAACATTAAAAGATAAAAAACGATAATTTAGAAAAAGTCATGAAATATCAGAATGGTTGAAAACACTAGTAAACAGTTATATGCGATGAATTTCGGAAAAACGTCAAATTGACGCCGCTGGTCTTTCTAGTGTTAACAAATGAAGTAATAAATGTTTGTAAAAGAATAGTATATATCACATAGAAGTAGCTAGTAATTCAATCAATTTGCCACTTATTTCCTCTTTCATTCACGCATTTCCTGATCATTTTTTTCTATAGTAATGTTTATTTTTTTACTTTTTATTTTGAAAAATCTTTTACCAAATCCTGGGCATTTTCGACTGGAAATGAGCTCTCTGTTTTGGTTTAAAATCAACATAAATAAGAAAATATAAATCAGACAAAGAAATTACAGCATACCAAATTAAGTCATAAAAAGGGGAGTTGACTAACTTTCTTAAAAATATGTTTTTTTATGACATGAAAATCAAAAATTATAGAACAGCTTTTGTTGAATTTTCTCGGAAAAAAATTAGTTGACATAAAAATTGTGTATGCAAATGTTATAGTTACTTTATTACTTACAATTAGCACATTTGACTTTTTCTATAGGAAGTCTAGTTTCCCTGGAAATCGTTTTAAATCATCTCCAATAATCTCCAGCCCTAAAAGTTAACTCCCATTTCACCCTCGATTCGAGGTAATCGAGTTATTTTTTTTTCCGTTAGGTACACTCTTTTCAACAGTTTTCATACTGTTATTTTTTTTTGTAATTTATTGCCTTTTTACAATGATCTGCTTGGCTGTAATGTTTTGTATTTTAGATTTTTGAATGGAATATCATATAAGTGTTGAATACAAAATGACTTCTTACTCTCATTGCTCAATTTAGATATGTATTTTTTATTCTGCACAGCGTAATGCACATCGTTCAGATCATTCAAATTTCGTGAATGGAACCATACTTTTTTTATAAATTTTGATTAGTCTGTGACACCCAAGCAGATTGCTTGTTAGTTATTATTCTCTATAAAAAAAATATATTCTCACCAGTCAAATT
>DWNM01000381.1:0-11276 GCA_018250375.1 Narcosius parisi helen
GAATGCTTTCAAACTGACATTGTGTATTTTTGACATCTTATGTCTATGAGTCAGACTTTATTGTGACCACACCGAGACATAAGTGATAGCACAAAATTCATAATAAAAAAAATCATAAAATAACAGTTTTCTTTCCATACAAGATTAATTACCACAAAATTGAGCTTTCTAGACTCTATAGACTAGCCATAAAGTGGCCTACACTTTACAGTTGGGCCGTTCTAATGTTTTATTGTGTTTTTATTGATCTCACAACAGCGGAATATAACAGTATGATCTAATAAAGGCCTTATATATTTACCCTCAGTTTTATTGACATTGGCCCTAGTGATGTTATGTCACACTTAAGGCGATCGAGACGCGATGTCATTACATAATTTTAAAAGATTTATAATGGTAAATAGATTTGTTTTCTCTGTAATAAACTGGTTAAGAAATCATAGGTTCAAAAGTGGTGGAACCCATCGTGATTTGACTCCGGAAGTACCGCCGCTAGAAATATTTCTGCCTAATAGCAACAGTATTAAGCGCTTCCATTTTGGTTTGAAGGATGTGGTAAGGAAGAGGCGTTCCAACTTAGTCCTCATAGGTAGCAATTATATTATATCCATAAGCAGTAGTTGCCAAGTACCATCAAGTGGACTGTATGCTCATTTGGTACTTCTATAAAAATACTTGATTTACCTTATTTATGTCGGCAGTAGAAATAACGACCGCAACAGTTTAACGTAGGAACGTGCATAAAGTAGAGCTTCATCCAAGCATCCCCCATTTATGGGAAGAGGCCTACGTCCAGCAGTAGAATATAAAAAAATGCAGTCTTAACAATACAATTTATTCAATTTAAAATTAATAATCACTTAACTCGACGTACTGAACGGCCGTTTACCTCGTTATTTCAACGAAATAAAAAGCAAACCGCAACCGCAAGCCATGTTTTCACACCGATGCAGCCAGCAATGGATTTTTTATGAACACTTAACCGAAGGTATTTACAATTAAATACCTACAAGATTTTTTATGTTTTCGCAATATAAACACAAACTATAGCCACAAATAAAATTCATGAAAATTCTGTCGCTGATTACAAATACATCGCTCGCTACAGTCTGTATCTACGAAGGCTAAATTAGAACAATTTATAGGCATATTTTTGGTGTACCTCGTCTTTAAATATCACGTATATTTCGAAATTCACAAAAAGTTGTAGCGGTAGCGCTTTAATCGAAATCCTCAAATCGAATCGAACTTCTATCTAAATAGTGCTATCATGACGTGTGCTTCAATCAAATGCGTTTTCAAAACCGCTCGTCGTATGACAGGACCGCGAAATGACGTTTGTACCTGACGCCATAACATTTTTACGAGTGCCGACATAAAAATGCGAGTCGAATAGAGAGCTATATCGGTTTATATCGTTTTCCTTTGTATATTTAACGCGTCTATGCCAAACGGTGTTATGTGTGCATTTTATGGATGGTACCGTGAAGACATAATGAACTTCAATTTCGTGAATTGAAATAATATTCGATTTACGTGCACGTGAAACTGATATAGCTTTTTCATTCTAATCGTAATTGTAATGTATTTTTATAGGCAGTTGTGTTTATTTCTAGGCTTCGACTAACGGATTGGAAGTATCTAGAGTAATTGGCTATCGCAACAACACTTACATCATAATATATTACGTTACACAAAATAAATTGATCTGCAGCTCCAAATATAAGAAATAAAAGCCTAGAACTTCCTTCAATTAATGGCTTGCCAAATTCAAAAATATTTTTTCAAATCTGATAATGCGGTAGCAATCAGTAAAACAATGTTGGATTTTAATATGAATACAATTATATTCAGAAAATGCGACGCCTTAGCGACAGAAAAGTTACAATTGGCGAAGGGTTATAGAATAAAGTATTTGTATGTTACTGATTTTCTGTGTAAAGGCAGAAACATACTATTGAAACGCCATACTTCCCTATGGAAGGTGACGCGAATAGAGTCAAATCAAAATATTTTCTATAATCACACCATGATCATGCAGCTCGACACGATGTACGCACACATCATGCGATCCCATCTAGCCAGTCGACGTGTTGGTGTTGCGTGTTTAGCGCACGTCACCCGGCGCGGCGCACGCAGTGGGTAGCTGTGTGCTGACAACACCCAACGCCACATGTCAGTCATTAGAGAATTTTCGTAGAATTTACATTGACAATCTACATCTAACTCATTATTTATCAAATCCATTGCACTGTATCCAGAAATTGGTTGTATGTCCCCGCATCGCATGTTGGTAATGTCCACGACGGACATCGGGTGTCAACACGTCGTGTCGTGTCACGTTTGAATAGTATGTTTCTACCTTTAGTAATACTGATATATGATATAGTTAAGTGCACTATATATATCGGGTAATACTCGAATAGCCGAGGGCATTCCAACTGTCAGCGCAGTCCATTGTTGGCGCGGGCTGAGCGCGTTCTAGTGCCACTACAGATAATTGCCGGCTTCGCTTTCAAAACAGATGATCCCTCTATTTTACATTATATATAGCTATGCAAATAAATAATTAACAAAAAAATTATACTATTTACGAAATGATGGATATTTTGAAAGCGCTGAGGTTTCTCAGTTGTCTTAAAATCCATTCTCTTTTTAAACTTAGAAACGAACTTCAAATAAAATGTCTGACTGGACGCTTATATAGATAATCTTAGAAACAGCTATACTGATTTTGATGAGATATCCACTGAAAGATATAGGATTTAATGTCATATCATCTTAATAGCCCAAGAGGATATCTATTAACTCTACAATTGCCACAATTCTGTCTACCAAACCTTGACTAAATAACAAGTTTAATTTTAATCCCTAATTTGTCGCTAGTAGTTTATGTTTAGTTTATGGTCTCACAATTTATGTACTTTTCTATTTATCCTCATGGTACTCGCTACCTACAACACATATAATACCACAGTTTTTTTGGATTTTGTAATGTGTAATAGTGATGTACCTAACGAATGTTCAAATGCACGTCACGACATTAATTCATCACTAACGTATTATATTATTTCGTTTAAATTCACATCACGAAAATGATATTAGATATGACATTAGTTCATCACGCGTGTTATAATATTTCCCTGTCCAAAATAAGACGGAACCTGCTCACAAGTACTGATGAAAAAAACCGTCCTTTAAGGCTTGTTGAAAAGAGTCGCCTCCAATTTTTTTAAACAAAACTGATGTAATAAACCGCTCATGGACTTCTGTAATCAACTCCATATAATATACAAAAGGGGATCCCACCTGGAGTTGATCACAGATACCTGGAGTTGATCACAGATGCGTTGCCACTACTGAGGGCTAAGATGATCGCCTTATATGTAAATCAAGCTCCATTCACACCCTTCAAGAAAAAAGCTAGAATTGCTTCACGCTAGAAATAAGTCTGACGGTGGTACCACCTCGGTCGAACTATATTCGTTCTACCACGTTGGATTTTACACGACTGCTCTCTAAATTAAGGTTGAAAGTCATCATGTCATAATCTAAAACAATACATTCTCAGATATGTAATACTTGCCCCTTTCCAAAGTGAAATGGAATCCGCTCAACAAGGCAGTAAAGCCCATCCTACATCCAGTAGTGGAAACGTTGGAGCGGCCGGCCGCTTCATTCCCGGACAGCGGGAGCAATTCAATCCCGATACATCGCTTATCCGCGGCGAGACGACACCGCGGGGTGGTGCCATTTCTCGGATCGCGAGATCCGTAGAACCAACCCTTACTAATTGTTTTCATTGGTATGAGTTGAAACCCAAATAATTGATCTGACGTCACAAAATTGTAATGCGATAAAAATATTTACCATTATTCACTCATTTCAGACCTCAATGCCTTCACAATACCAAACAAACAAGGAGTTTGACAAATAAGCAGTACCGAATTTGAGTCCCAGTCTAGCTTCTTTTGTTTATACCTCCCTAACTTCTGATCTTTGTCGAAAGTATTACAAATTGATGTTAAATATTTTCAACAGATGATTAAAAAACATGAAAACAACATGATTAAACCGAAATGTAATTTCTCGCGTTCCTCCTTCATCCTTCTTAACCATACCCTAGAAATTACTGGAAGTTTATAGCGAGTTAAATAATTTTCTATAAATACTTTTAATCAATTCAATTTCAGTTGTGTGCGAAACCGTTAGCAACGTCAAAAGTTCAACAAATTTTCACGCCAAAGTGAGAATCGACCGACAATGCAACGAAAACGAGTAGTAAACGAAGTGGCAACCGTACAGGAAATAAGGGTTCGCTCGGGGTGCGATACTGCCTCAGAAAACATTCGGCTTGATTGGCTGGTAACTTCAACTACGCGCTGAGATCGAAGATCATTGTTAGGATACGGTAATATTCCATTATATCTGACCTTTTTTAAAATAACAGATTTAATGTTACCGCTGAGATCGATCACGGAAAACTTCGATAGCTTGATTCAAGATTGAGCAGCGCCATCTTTCGGTAAGTAGCAGAGCAATACCAAAGTATGAAACACTAAACACGTGTGTATAAACTGCATAAAAAGTAATGATATAGTGTTATCGTATAATTGAACATTATGTAACGGGTACTCAGGATAAACGTGGTCACTGCAAATCTTGCCGCCTGTAGCGGGCCGTGTATCGTGAGTATTCTAACGTTTTGAACTTGGACCTCTTACGCCTTCCTTCACTGAAACGCCTGGCATACACTTCTAATTTTAAAGCCATATGTCTGACAATTTTGAAAAAGAAACTTCAAACTTATGTGAAGTCTACCAAATCAACAGTTAGCTTTCAAAGCGCACTACGATTCAATATTTCCGAGAGGAGACGCGGATCCAGCAGTGTAACAGAAACGAGTAGTTAATAATGAAATATGAATGCCGCATCCAACACACTTTCCGTTCCAGTTCATTGTACATCTGGCCGATAACGGAATAGAGTGAACCCGGTCGCCGACCATTTACTTTTACGCGCCACGCATCCGGCACGGGAACCGCGGTTACGTCACTCGGGACCGGACGTAACCCTAAAATGGGATAGCCATTGGTATGTGGTGAAAACATTAAGTGGTCGATCGATCGTGTCGGGAAAAAATGCATTGTCAGTCTTTTTGACAGATAAAAACAAAAATGTACCTACTATTTGTTTCCATTATATGAAGGTCGAAACCGTTAATAATTTATTAATTTTAAAAGAGTCAAACTTTTTTAACAGGTTCAATAAATTTAATTAAGAATCTATTAGAAAAAATAGTCTTCTTGAAAACATAGTCCCAATTTTTTGTTTGGGAAACAGTTTAGAAAATATTTTAAAATTATTTTTCAGGAATCAAATGGAGGAAGTATGCTTATTTTTACATAACTATTCCTAATTTTGAACAAAACGTCTTTTTTATATGTATTACTTGTTATACTGTCATACTTATTTATTATTAATATTTTTATATGATAAAGGTAGCAAATGAGCAATGAGCAGACAAGATAAATGGCTACTGCGGCCGTTGGGCATTTTTATTTCACAATTCAGATAAAACTAGAATCCTACCTGAGGACTAAGTTAACACACCTTACCACTTACCCTTCCAACCAGAAAATAGCAGTGCTTAACACAGCTGTTACGAAGCAGATATAGGTGTAGCGATGGTGCCTCCGGAGTCGAATCACACGGGGTTCCACCACCTTTAAAATAGTATAATTAATTGTAAACTCGACTGTTTTTAATCATGATGTCAGAGTTTACCCGTACCTGTTGTTGTAATTATGATTCTAAACGAAACGGCAAAAGCAGGAACAGTCTCCAACTTTCGCAATAGTGAGCGAGGTAATTTTTGTAATTAACCTTTAATTCAAAGCTGGAGAGTTTTATTATGAGAAAAGTTGAGACTGGACGACTCTTTACATTGACGCAAACAGCAGCCCGCTTAACAATTGGTTCTACTGTTAGCGAGATAATATTTCAATGAAAACTATATTTTAAACAAAAATTAACCAAGTTGCTCAAGCAGATCATCATAGTTAAACCCTTTCTAATCCACCGCTAGGCACGGGAAGAATAATTTAAGCCAAGTTCAAACTTTGCTCAAGTGTAAAGCGGTGGACTTCGCACAATTTTGAGAACTTCTCAGACACCCAGGTGCCTTACGTTTTCGTTCCCGTTTCGACCTTGCAAGATACAATTAATTTCTGATAAGCACTTAAATTCGACAAATGGGTGCGTGCATAAGATTCGAACCTTTAACCCTCAGCCTTGAACCACTTGACTGTCACTTCTCAAATGGATACGTAATACCAATTTTAATCATCCGCTAAAATTAATTTTATTACAGGCAGGGATTGTCATTGCGGGGGCTGGTTACGTTGCCTAATGAGCCCTCAATTAGCGGCTCATTGCGTTTCTAATTGCCTCCACTTCATTCCACATGCAAGCCACAGTTTCCAGCGTTGATGTAAACGATCGTTAGCTTTGTGCATTTGATGGAATAAACTGAAAGATTAACGAGTTGGAGATCTGCAATAGGGTTGCTGATCCTCCAGTCTCCTAAAACAGCTAACAAAAACTCATGGGATAAATTACGTACTTCGGACAGCACGTTAAGCTATCAGTGCTAGTTTTTATCATTGGATAGCAATTGTTGAACCTTATTGGCCTTATGAACAGTTATGCGTGGGTGTCGCATTAGGACATATAAGAAAGTCACCCACAATAGCTTCCACAAGAATTAAAAAACTTCTATGCAATTATAACAACCGGGACCAACAGCGTGCATACCCTCAGAAGCACGAAAGCATGCATTAAAAACCACGAGGTCTCATCATCCAACCTGCAACCGCAACGTAGCTTAAGTCTGTATTTCGATTCCTAGCAACACAGTTCGCATAGTCATATCCTATTAACTAAGTAATATAATTTTATTTAATTGAATCGGTTATTTCAGAAACCACTTAAGTCACGTTTTATATCGACATTATTTTTTGGCGTAAACGCTTCCTTAAAGTGAGATACGTATTCTGGCTATTAAAAGGAGATGATATTTCAATCGTTTAAAACTCAAATATTTAAACTTAACCTCAAAAAAATCGTCTAAAACTAATTTATTGGTGAATGAAATGGATTTATTGATTCCCAAAAAAATCTAATTAACTATATGGCACAAGTGGTTTTTAAAATGACCGATTCAATATCATTACTTACTAAAATTGCACAACAAAACTATCTAAAACACTAAATTTATTTTCGTAATTTCACATGCAACCTACAGTACTGTTGGTCACAAACAAATTCCATATTTTAAAATCATTAAACCAACGAAATAGGCATTGGAGATCCTTAAACGGGATTGTCGACGTGGCGCCGGATATCGCATCGCCTAATGAGCCCTCAATTGGTGGCTCATTGCGCTTCTAATTGCTTCAGCCATTACAGCCACTTCATTTAACATGCAAACCACGGCAACGCTGATATGAACGATCTTCTGAATTAAATTCATTCTGCAATGATATGGAAATCGTCTTTGCCAAGCGAATAACAATCTGTTGTGCCGTAGAAATGCGTTTTAACAACAAAATCGTTCTTGCTTTTACTTTCAGGTTGTCCTGGAAAACTTTGTGTAAATAAATACCTATATAATAATTTATTTCAAAACACAACACCGTTTTTCTAATGACTTGTTTGAAAGATTTTAATTACATTGCTTTACTCTCTAAATACGCATGATGACAGTATTAAAAAATCAAATAATAAAATATTTTAGAGAAAAAAATGTGTGGAAAGGATTCCAAAAGATAATCTAGATTTAATATTAAGTGTAGGAATAATAATATTTCCAATAAAATAAAAGTATTAAATGTTGCAGTCGGCCATGTTGTCTAAAACGCTAATCGGAGAAAATGACGTCATTTGTGAGTATGTAAAATCAGTCCTTTGTACTGTTCTATGCAATTTTTAAACGGTTCTATACAATTTTTATCGGAGAAAATGACGTCATTTGTGACTATGTAAAATCAGTCCTTTGTACTGTTCTATGCAATTTTTAAATGTGACGTCACCAGCGGACGCCATGACACCTATAAGCGTTTTCGCGCTTAATTCAAAATAGGTAGCGAAAAATGTTATTATTTTTGTTAAAACTTAATTGATTCCTGAAATAATGGTATATTTGGAAATAGTAGACGCGTACGTACATAATAGAAAGGGATTCCAAAATTTGTCATCAAGCCCATTCGGTGGCGCACTGCCGTGGGTCTACATTGAAGTGTGACTAAAACGCTATTTATATTTCAGAAGCACATGCGTCTCACCCCGAGCGGGTCGCCGAGCAGTCCCGGGCGGCGGCCGCGCTCCGACAACAAGAAGTGCCGCAAGGTGTACGGCATGGACCAGAAGGAGCTCTGGTGCACGCAGTGCAAGTGGAAGAAGGCTTGCACGCGCTTCGGCGATTAGCGAGAACGTCGCGAGCTCGCCTCGGCGCGTGCCTTGCTACTTCTCAAGTGAAACAGAATCACTTCTCTGTCGTGTCGGAGCGAACGTTACGACGAGTTTAGAGTATTCCCAACGTGCGAGAACTATTCCGTGTGCGGGTTATAATTAGTTTAAGGTGAGAAAATATATAAACGAGTTTTATTAATTGTAAGTATATACGGAGTAAAGATATAAAATATTGAGTATATAAAGATTTAAGGGAGACATATTTTTCTCTTTGAATGTGGCTCGTATTTTTGACTGCATAATGGACATTGCCCACGTATTTTTGTAGTACGGTAGATTTGCCTTTACTGTGACGCGCACGAAAATATCGTGTGCCGCTCTCGGTCAGAGACTGTGAATAATAAATAGTTATAAGAGTAGTTTTAAGCTTAGACTGACACTATGCGGTGTGGAAACGATTGTTACGGTGGTACACGCACTTATCTCATACTAAACAACTTGGAGATCGTTATTGTATTACGAACAATGCTTACCGTTTATCTGATCCCGTTGTACTGGTTTTGAGTATTACCAATTTATATAGAGTTAGAAATCACTTCATAATACACAATAGCTTTTATATTTTTAAATAAAACCGGTCAATAGTTATAGTGTAAGCCTACAGTTCCTTTTAATTGGATGCTACTAAATTTCTAGCTGAAATATTTTATTTTTTATTAGACGTTATAGTTTTTCTATAAATTTATATTATTACAAGCATCTACTTAAAACCAAATACGTGACACTTTTGGAAAAAACTGACAGCTTTATTTACCTGGAGTTAATATTGAAATGCGCTTCAAAAATGCTAACATTAATAAAAGATAAACTTATTTTTTATAAAATGCTTAAATGTAATAAGAGAGGATTGGACAACGAGTCGCCTTGCTCTGCTAATATAACAGCCCATCATTTGTATACTAAATTGAATGATGGTACAAGGATTACTCGTGAACGCCAGAATATTCTTACATCTATGATGTACCAGTATGAAGTCAGTGAATTCCGTCCACGCCTTAAATTGTGCTTTATTCGGTATTTCTGTCACCTCTGTAACAATGTTTCCTCGCTACGCATGAATATCGAGTGCTCGACGCGCACCATTTTACAATCGACTTGGTTTAAAAGCATTCCGGTCGAATATACTTCAGTGATATTTTATCACATATGTGTATTGACTGAACTTTTAGATAATAATGAAATAAAACATAATATATGAATTAGTCTCATAAGTTATCTCAGATTCAACTAAAAGACTACACAAATTTAGACTTAAATTTTTATGAACATATCTGTATCGTATACAAGGTTGATTCTATCAGAACAAGGAGACAATACTCAGAGTCGCTCGCGCAGTGTGTAGTGAGTGAGGATAGGGATAAATATAGCGAAAATTTTAACAATGGACCAGTGGCGGACTTGGTGGGAAGGGGCGATGCGCCCCGGGCCTCTGGTTCTGAGGAGCCTCCAAAATTCCACAATTGCCCTTGATCAAATCTTAAACAAGGTTTTAAAAATATGCTCAGTGCTTAACTAACAGATGGTTTGTAGCCCTGTAGATAAGTTAAAAACTTTTTAACCAAAAATACTTTTGAACGGGGTCCCAAATTCTTGTGTACAAAAGGGTGCCGGCATATAGGGGACGGCCCTGCACAATTTATACAGATACGTAAAAATGTTAACTGAAAAAAACTCTTGTAAAATTACGGACTGAGAGCCTCATTCAGCTTTGCCGCCCCGGGCCTCCCTCGCGCTTAGTCCGCCACTGCAATGGATATTGCCACCAAAATGCGTAAAATTTCCAACATTGTGACATCTAGCACAACTCCGTTAATACAACGCGAAATTCCTCGCGAAGTTCACTTAAGCATTTCGCTAAATTTATTCCTACACCATACCGTCTTCGAGCGAAGCACGAGCGCACACTTGTCGACAAAACGCGAACTGCCGGACTGTGCCGGAGGCTGCAACCACAAGGAATGCGATTAGCAAATAGGGAGGAATAATGCTTCGTTTGAACACTTAAAATGAGTGGGTTCGTCAAAAATATACACTACAGGCAACATAAAATCGGATCTACGATGAAGTTACGCGGTATTTACAAGTAAATACCGACAATGCATATTACGTGCATATAAATTTCGTACAAATGTACGTCCTGAAGAGTCCCACATGAAAGAGAATAATGTGCGGATAGAAACTTCGACGCCACAATGCTCCATACAACTGCTCTGCCAAGATCCGCCAGGCTCCAAACAAACCTCCGTCTTCGGGATGTCGAATGTGATAAGGAAAGGAATAAGCCGAGTAAGCATACATTTCTAAGGGCGATTGCGAGCTGCAATATTATATGTTAAGTATTAAATTATACTATATTTGTAAATAAATAATGATACTGAGAATTATATAATATATTCTATTCTATACGTGTAAAATTAAAAGCAATTTTCGGATGTGTACATAATATATCATTATTGCATTATTGTTACTTAAAGTGATCGTATAAATCTAAATTTTTGTACGACGAGACGATAATGGGTTCTTAAAATAATTAGAGCGTAAAATATATTAATAAATATTTAAGTACAGTATTTTATAAATAAAATTGCAACAATTACGACAACATTGTAACATTTACACCGCGTTAGTATAATTATTTTAATGTATAATAAAATTGCGTGCTTCGTTTAATTTAAGTGGTTGACTGTCGTTTAAAAGCTCGTTTAAAAATCCCGGCGATTGTCAATTTAACCGAGCCTCTATGA
>DWNM01000382.1:0-11273 GCA_018250375.1 Narcosius parisi helen
TCATATATAATAAATACTATCATTATATAATAAATTAATATATAATAAATTATCATATATAATAAATTAATTATCACCTGCTTTAACGGTGAAGGAAAACATCGAGAGGAAACATGCATACCTGACAGATCTTTAAAAAAAAACTCAATTCGCACTTAGCCAACCTGGTGCCCAACAGTGGGTCAGTAATGGGTTGATGAAGATCTTAAAAAGTAGGGCTATAATTACTCCTATTGAGAAATTATATGATTAAGCAAAGTACATTCAATTATACTATCAGTAGAATATTTATCTTTTTGTTTCGTCTAAGTCCCCATTTTTGTGGGCACCATAGGCATACTCGCTCAAATGTTACAGACTCACTTTATAAATACATAATGTTTTAGCTGCGATATGATTGCAGGTAACTTCAGAGAAGGATGTGAAGAATGCTTTGCAAACAACACTAGACAAGTTTGGGCGGCTGGATGTCACTGTCAACTGTGCTGGAGTCGCTACTGCTTCCAGAATTTACAACTTCAAAAAAAACCAACCATTTGATTTGAATATGTTTCAGAAGACCATCGAGGTACATAATATCTTTTGGAATTATATTTTCTACTCCAATGTTTTCAATTTCAATAAAGTTAAGCTTTTGTCAATTTATATTTCCTCGTTAATTTGTCATTATGTTCTACTAGTTCTTTTGATGATTTAGTACAATTCTATCAGAGTAAATATTCCTATTAAATTATGTATGTAAAAAAATCTAAATACATGATGTTGTCATTTGGAATTTTAATTGTGTGATAACGACAAGCACCAAGTTAACTTTTATAAATAATTTATATAACGTGACTAAACTTGTTATGTAAATTGACAGGTAAACCTAATAGGAACATTCAATGTGATTCGCCTGGCCGCCGGTTTGATTGGCAAGAATGCACCCGATAACGATGGACAGAGAGGGGTCATTATTAATACTGCTAGTGTTGCCGCATTTGATGGACAGGTGTGTACATGTATAATTTGTTACACACATATTACTGTAATGTTGACAATCAATAAGATATGACAGGTTTATCTTTTAATTCATAGAAATTGAATCAGTTTTTTTCACATGGTTGATTAGTATGTCGTAGGACTGCAAATGGATATCCTTTTAGCATTTTAACATTTGGAATTACAGTGTACAGTTAATTCCAAATGTTTCCGATAAATCTGTAATTCCGCTTCTAATCTTGTATGCCAAGGGGCATGCAGTAGTAAAAGCAAAATTTTCCTATTCCTGCTCAATCCATTTGTGAGCAATGAAGATATATATATATATACATGTATATTTCAAGTCACTTGAACTATATATTTCATTAGGAAAACTGTTACAGATAGGTCAAGCGGCATATTCTGCGTCGAAGGCGGGGGTGGTCGGCATGACACTGCCTATAGCAAGAGACTTGGCTAAGCAAGGGATCAGAGTAGTCACTATAGCTCCGGGTAAGTTGATACTATATATGTCTTTCTTAACAAGCTATGCTGCCACTTATGTCATAAGTGGCTAAGCCTTCAACAAGTCTATAGTTACTGCGATCAATGATAATCTATGTGTTGGATTGTATAATAAGCCATTAACTTTTATCTCTAGTTTTAATGTCTACATTACTAAAAATGTATGTCATTTTAGTAACTAAGTCTGTGGTGGTATATCATATAATGATCCTACATTAAATACATTTTTTAATAATAAAGATTAGTCTTAAGTCACCCAATTTCACATGAAATCTTAGAATAAGTATTGTTTAAATGTACTAGCTAACAAATCGCTTATTGTGTAACATATAATGTTATTTGAATTTCCCACAATAAGTTACGTGTAATAATAGGAACATTTCTTATTTTAAAATAATGAAGCTTGGCCATAGGATAGTGAGTATTCAAAACAATTAACAACAAATATAAGTCAGAGGGGTGTTTATTATCACGACGTCCTTGTTTCCAGGTCTCTTCCGTACGCCAATGATGGAACAGTTGCCAGAACCGGCGATCAAAGAATTGGAGGCATCAGTTCCGTTCCCTAAGCGTCTGGGACACCCTCAAGAGTATGCACTGCTCGTGCAAAGTATCATCCAGAATCCAATGCTGAACGGCGAAACCATCCGAATCGACGGGTCTCTGAGAATGCAATGAAGACCTCAATCCAGAATTATTTTTATCATTTTTAGTTTTGCCTAAGTTTCTCAAGGGATTCTACTGAGTCAACCGCGATTGCCACTTAAAATCTGATATGTTTTTATTACTCAATAATTTATTATGAGGCATTTATTTTATGAAAATATAGACTTAACATGATAGATAGAACTAATTTTTTGTGTGTTTTTATATATTTTTTACTTCCGAAATATGTGTTGATATTCGTATGTAATTATGAAAAGGTTATAAATAAAGACACAATTGTTTAAACGAAAATATTATTTATTTCTACGATAACGAGCGACGGCGACCGGGCCCGCCGCCGGCGCGTACGTGCGTCTCACAATATTTATTATTCACCTTCAAATAAAAACACGACGATGCATTGTCCACATCTCACACCGCCCATTTTACATGTATTTAAGTGGTCATTTAACAGTACATCATTGTTTACAATTTAAACTTAATGACACTTCGAAACAATATCGAATATAAAAATAAGTTTAAAACATTTAGCGACAACAATAACTATTATTTTAAAATGTACAAAAGATGTGAGGTAATGAGACGGTAAAAATGTGGTTGCGGTAAGTAAATCGGCTGCTCCGCATTTAACTGATCTACAAATTAAAACGCTGGGGCTTGACTGTCGTCTGTGGCGAGTACCATCTGTTTCGTACGTTTAGATAACAATGCAAAGCTAAATTATATCGCGGCGGGCGACAGTCAATCCACACTATATTATAGTTAGCGCACAATCGTTATATTTAGTGAGCGATGTCTGCGATGATGTCGAGATTCGTCTACATAGCAAGTCACAATAACTACAGTTTACTTTGCACATAGATCAATTAAAGAGAAGAGTTGTAAAATAAAGCCCTCATTTATGAAGTTATACATGTGTACTTATGAATTACAATTTACAATAACATATAGCGGTCACCGGACCGAGATGCGAGGGATGTGTTCCGCTCGTGGCGAGAGGAGCCGCGGCCGCACGCGTCGGGGCCGGCCAGTGTCTCGGTGCGCGTTCGGACAACACTCGACTTAAACATTAAAGCCATTTAAATAATATTATGAACAAATCGACGAACACCGGAGACATTACTCGACCCGTCGCCTCCGACCATTACAACAGCACAAGTAGTCGCACGACACGACCACGCTTTCAGAATTACTTCTTAGATGTATCCATAGAAAATTCAGTGTCGCATTGGTACCTTGCTCCACATACTGTTTCAACAATAACCATTTGTGATTGAACGAAAACTTTGATAACCTCGCCCTAGTTACATGTACAATTAATAAAATAGAACTAACACGGTTCGCGAAATAAAGTTAGGTGCAACAGAAATAACCGCTTAGGTACTTAAGACTTACAACTAATATGAACCCTTCAGGCATATACCTGTCGATTCGCTCAAATTCACGTCCTCACATAAACTTAAACCAAGAGAATACTATACACAGACTACAGTAAACAACATCGACTGAGATTAAACCTAACTTATCGTTAATGAACAACAAAGTGGTTAACTTACAAGTTGCAACGTCGCCGCGTCACCTAGCGTTACGATTAATGTTATTTTGGAATGTGCGTGACGCGCGCGGTCCCCGTCCGCCCCGCGCGCGTCGTTAACTACCGTCGAATGAAGCATGTGATGATGAAGACTACACGAGGCGCCGTGAGGTTACGTTACTCTGCGGTAAGAATCTGAGCGAAGTAACAGTGCCGAGAGCGAGCGGAGCCTCTGCGCAGCTCACTCGATGTCACTACTCGTCTTTATATCTAATTGAACTCAAAATGTACATTTACATACAACACATATCGTGTCCCTAAATATTTTAAAATACTTATCGTTTTAATTCATAAATATAGATATTACTTACACAAACGCTAAAATACATTACGCGATATAGTACAACCTAGCCTTAGACGTTAATCGTAGGTTACGTTACAAGCATAGATACAAAAAAAAAAGAAAAACACATTTAATTAAATAGGTGTTTAAAATCGATGTCACTTACAGAAGCGAAGGAGGGACGTTAGAATTACTGCAATCGAACCGAACGACGAACAATAACGTGAATTTACACTGGCACCTTTGTAACAATTATTGTCTAAGTGAGATGTTTCAACGAGACACGAAAACAACGTTTACATATCGCTACATCGGTTACGTGTAAGCGCCGCTACGAACCCTGTACGATCCCTTAACTAATGGCACGCGACGCTGCGACACATCAACACGGACATTATACAAACCGACATAACGCAATCGACCATATTTATAGTTTTTAATTTTTAATTATTATTATAATACACTATCTATTAATAACATTATACTTTTAAGTAATAACAAAACAAAAGCTGGGTTACTTTGCCAATAAAAAGTACAGACGATAAGATTTATTTATGTACATAAAATTGATTAATAAAAATACTTTCATTGTCATATTATATTATAGTAGAAAAAGCGGCATTAACACATTTGAAAATTTCATTAACAAACGATTAGCGATCTCGCGAAGAACTCAAATGTGAAGCTTCATTCGAAATAGATGCTCACAAGAATCATATCTTCAGTTCGTTGAAAGTTACCCAGCTTATATATGTAAACTTTGTCATAAGTTTAAAATAATAATTATTGTTTTTCGCATTTATATGAAAAATATTCAATAAAATATACTAAAGCATAACTCATACAAAATACACACATAAAATATAATTTAATACTCATAATAATAATATTTTGTATAGGGATTGCAATAAATTCATTGCTTCGAGGCAAAATATAGATTCCTTGTATTAGATATATAGTGGCCATCGACATAAAATAATAAAAATAATACTGTAATAGATTCCTTTAAAGAAAACTGCAAACAAAAGATATACAATACTGCAAAATGGTAACCTGTGTGTGGTATTATCCTGTATGTGCCTACATAGCTAATAAAAGGAATCCGCTAACAAAATTAATAATAAATAAATAATAAAAAAAAATCGGTAAAAGATGTTATATTGTTCGAACACGATACGTAACAATGAAGTTCTACACACAATGGAAACTCTACTAAATGAGTTTTAACTTTAAAGCTGCAATGGACACGAAGGCGCTTGTTTCCAAATCTGTCGATCTGTCCCTGACAAGAACGAGTGAGAGCCACACAGCCTAATGTACCTAACTATGTCATACCATCACAGACTAGCTTTGCCTTCCATAAAGCATTTAAAGAGTGAAGCTGCTAAGATTTCTTTCAATAAACGAAACGCGTTTGATTCGATTTAATATCGTGTTGCAGGAAAAAGGTCAACGTATGATTCATAAAAAAAAAGTGTGTGCGTGTACTTATGTACACGCGTTAGAAGTTATACTTCTTTGGCGTAACAAGATAAAAAAACTAAAATGTTGACTATAGCTAACTTCAGGTTGTCGGTTTTTCGTGACGGTGTGTGCGCGCATCGTAAAAATTTACTATCATCATTTTTCCCTAATGCGCTAAAAGAAGTATAACTTCAATAATGTTCAGTTAATTTTTAAAGAGATATTGCTCATTGCATAAAAGCGAAATGTATACAAATGTGTAATCAATACTTGATTACTGTAGTAATGGTTACTGTGATTATTATTATAATCAAACACTTATTTTGAAAATAAAAATATTGAAAATCAGTATTCTTGTTTGAAACAACGCCATCTATGCTCTAGTTAGGGAAATAATTATGAAGCAGATTTGGCGTATAGCGGCTACGTACTACGTAATGCTACGAAGTTGCTACGGATTTCATGGTAGAGCAACTAGATGTCATACTTTATGAGAAACTAGTTTTAACCCGCGGCTTCGCTCGCGACCAAAGATAATTGACAATACATATCGTATCGCATACCCGAATAACGAAAACCCCATCCAAATCGGGTCAGTAGTTTTTGAGTAAATTCTGGTTAAAAACAGTATTAAAACACCGAGGTTACCGAGCGTTATATTTTGCTGTGACCACTCTATATGAAGTAAATCTAAAAGTGGTCAAAGTTCCTCGTGGCCCGTCTTGGCCGGCACCCACATTACACCCATAATATGCCTTGAAGCAGCATGGTTTTCGCTGTAATGTATTCTAAAGTGAGGAGTGGTAAATATTTCTAAGAATTCTATCTCATGTAAATTTTATGTAAGTTTTCAGGGCAATGCAATCAAATATGCAATTTAAGACTTCTTACATTTTCGGGAATAACGATCTCATGACATAAAGTCCTAAGTGACAATCCCAGAAGCCTGAGTCGACATCGACACTGGGCTATGAGGGTTGTAACAAGGGTATCTTTTGCTACGTTAAGATACCCAGAGATAAGAACAGCCAACACTTGGTGACCGTACGTTATTTTGTAGGCTGGTGACTTAGTCGCATCGTATGGGTACCTGAAATAATATGAAAAAATATGTAAACTGTATTAAATGCGTGTAAATCTCTTAAATATTGTGTTTACTGTAATGTAATGTTTCTTTGTTACGATAATGAATAAATAAATTTTATTTAAAGATTATTCCGCAGTTTGTGTCCCGACTGTGATATAAAGTTCACTGTGACTTTCTCTGTATTAGAACAGCAATGTGTTTGTTATACTTTGAACGCTAAACTACTTTAAACTGACGAGACATTTCAGCTTAATTTCTAGGTATACCGACAAATCTTTGATAGACTCCGCGTTGAATTTCCGCATTATTTGTATTTTTTATGATATAGAATTAGCAAACGAATATGCAATCCATCTGATCGTAAGTGGCCACAGCCAGTCATGGCCACATATAATACACCCCAAGTAGGATTAGTCCTGCCTATGATCGATCACAGGTGTGTTGCTAATGAGTAAGTTGGAACGCCTCGGATAAATTTGTCTCCTTTACCGCACCCTTCAAAGCAGAATACAGCAGCGCTTAATGATGCTGTAGGCAGAAAACGTTTTATCATATTTAGTTGATTGTAAACATTATGACCACTGACAAATGACCACTTCATAAAGTGAACTATATGCTCGCTTAAGGTTTTATTACAATTTATACTATACACTCTTACTTTAAAACGGACTTATTATGGTATAACGGTCTTTATGATGCGACACATATGATATTCAAGCAAAGTTTGAAGTTTGAAAGAATGTATTCCTAATTAAAATAATAATACACACCAGGCACGGAGAGGTAGTTGGCCTTTTTCTGGACTGGTTGCCCAACCAATAAGAGTGATTCCAGTTACGAAAAAATACAGCCGCTGTTGCCATTTTGTTTCAAAGTTACAACTAGATAAGACAGAAAAAAAAATTAAAAGAAAAAATAAAGTAAAGTGTTAACAACGCAAACTGTGAGACGCCTTTGAAAAGTGGGATCTACAAGACACGTAATCTACATATCTCACATTCTATAACATCAGTTCTTGGAGTCTAAATTTACACCACTTGATTTTCACTATTTAATAAATCAGAACGTCAACGAATACATTTCATTTTCTTTGTAATTAAAACCTGTCTACAATCTCCTTTCCGTCTGCACTGGTTTCGCTCATAAGGTCCTGGTGTGCATCGTCGATGATGGCCCGGATTCTGCTTCTCCTGGCCACGATGTTCACGATCTTGGAGAAGTGCGCAAGATTCGTGAACAGCAGGAACGCGGTGGACGTCATCATCGGCAGGTCTCCCCAGATTTGGAAGAGATCCACGACTTGACTTATTATGTATGTTCCTAGAGGCGTTCAAAAAGTTTTTTCTGTGTACAATTTCAGAACAACAAACAATATTTTGTATAGAAAACGGAGAAATTTCAGATAACTAATTTTTATATTGTGGAAATGGTAGTTTATTTATAATTATGTTTGGATGCTAATCTATAAATTTACACATTTGTACATGAAGACAACGTTTTAATTAACACGTTGTATGCACACCCAAAATACTTTTACTAAGATGTTTTCATTACACATCAACGTTTATTTTATTTTACTGCTGTAACATGTTGAAAACAAAATGCTCTAACTTCGTACTTATTATTATAGTATTCGCAACACCAAAGACGCTAAACATTGCTGAATTTGAAAAAAGAAATTTTTCATATTATTTAAAGACACTTGGAAAAAAATATCGGTAAGATCTTCGTTCCACATCTTGTACACTAAACGAAATCATAAGAACTGCCTTCTGTTGTTAAATAGTTAAATCTCTTCGTCTTTTCTTGAAATGTTAAGTGGTCACTGCCGCTCATGGACATCTGTAACCAACTCCAAATAGAACAGGTTTGAACTGAAGTCGATCACAGATGCGTTGCTACTCCTGAGCACTAAGATGGTCACCTCATATGAAAGTCAGCTCTCAGGTATTATGGATAAGACTTATGTCTGCAACGAATAATGTTTTATTTTAACCCAATTTAAATACAGACCCAATAATTGTAGCGTTTCTCACCCAAAACGAACATAAAACAGAAGAAACCATAACAATAATATACGATACGTTTGTTTCTAGTCAAATTATCAGGCGGCCAAAACCCGACGCACTCTAAAGCGGTCAGAGACACTTTGACTGAGACGTTAATATTTTCATTAATTTTAAATAAACTCATATTGGTCCGTTGCAGCTCCTTCTTCAATGGCCAGAAGTAAATGAAGTCAGAATAAAGGTACTAAGCTATTATAACGAATTACGTGGAAATTATGGATTCCAGTGATGTCAAACGTTTGGTTTTAATCAGATGATTTATTTCAACGGTGATAACTTCATCGCTACAATTTTTCCGATCTTACTATATTTGGTTTGAAAGGTGACCACTGGACGTATATAATTTATTCCCTCCATGAAAAATCTCGCTGAAGTCGAATAGAAAACACAGATATTGCTACAAAATACCAAATCATCAATCTCCCAGAAACAGGTCATTAAAGAAACGCTGTGTAAAAAAGCGTATTATAAAACTAGTGATTATTTGATCGATAAAAATGTTTAGTCTGATGTAGTTCCAGCTCCACATGCTCCACAGCGTAGGCTGAAATTGTGTGTATTATTTCGTTTTTACGAAATGTGATTTATGGAGTTTCTTCTCCATAACAAAACACCTTGGTGAAGTGGTAGAAGATTTATTGACTTTCAAAAATAATTCTGTAAATGATCTTTTTTGAATAAAGACATTCTGATTTGATTCACGATAACATCTGTGGTTATTAATTACTGAGGTGGAAGGAAATATGTAATTACTTTAAAAAAATACTTTCTTTTCAAGCGTCAAAAACCTTCAAAACAGATCACTGTAATAGAAACCACGCACCTCTTACTACGACTATATTTAGAAGATGGTAAAACCGTTTAGTACTGTAACAAACAATAGAATATTTGAATCATAATTATTTTTGTAGTATTTTCGAATTTAAATATAAAGTATATGTATATTTATTAATCCCTAAAGTAATACCATAAGGCCCACATTATATTACGTCAACTTACATTAATATAATACAGTTCAATGTTATGGTACAAAACAGCAAATATTTGTATATAAAGATAAAAAGTTAATTCATAAATGTATAGTGGATATATACACAAGGACAAAAAAAAGGCCACTTCTACTTGTACTGCCCTTTCTTCTTCTTGTTTAGCCCATTTTTTGTATATTTATTTGCATTAGATTTGGTCTAGATTTTAAAATGTTGCAAACGTCTGATGCAAACGATAATTGTGAAACATTGTCTACTATTAGGTACACACAAATGCAATTATGTTATTATTATAACCACCACCTTTGTGAAGCTTTCGGGTAATGGAGCCACACACTCGACAACTCGATAATATTTATCTTAAATTGCCTTTGATTTTAGGGTAAACATGATAGAATACGACTATCGTAGTTTTTTGTTGGTAATTGTGTTATGCAATTAATAATCAGTTGTTTCAGCTAATTTAGTGCCTGTAAATGTATTTATTACCTGTCCCCGTCGTAGAATTTATGGTTCCATCATAAAGCAGATTTTGGGCATCCAACTGGTTACATGTAGACTGCAGTGAGAGGCAAGTGCAAGATATCAACTAGCATCTAGGTCCACCTCCGCTACTTTGAAGCCGTCAGAAAAAAAAAGAAATAAAGATTATATGTAATAACACTTAACCGTATGTTGGTATTTGGTAAAGGTGTGCATTTGAAAGGTGGTAGAGCCAGTTTGTTCGACCAGAGAGGTAGATGGAGAATGTTGAGGACGGCTGACTAGCATATGAACCGACCATAGTAGTCCTAAGAAGTGGCAACACTCCCCAAATAAACCGACAACTTGAAGAAGACATTGGAAAACAGTTATATTTCTTAAGTGGTTAAAGAAGTAACAATTAAGAGAAACCATATAATGATTAAGTAATAAGTAAGCAGCGATAGCATAGTGGTTGAAACGCGGCCTCTGGGTCAAGGGGTCCGAGGTTCGAATCCTACCTTTGATTTTTCAAGTTGTGTGCGTATTAGAAATTAATTATCAGTTGCTGTAACGCTGAAGGATAAGATCGTGAGGAAACCTACATACCTGAGATGTTTAAAAAAAATCTGAAAGGTATGTGAACTCTACCAATCGCACTTGACCAGCGCGGTGAAGTAGCCTAATCCTTCTCATTTTGAGAGGAGACTCGTGCCCAGCAGTGTGACAGTAATGGTTTGATGATGATGATATAATGATTCAGCTAAAAATACTTAACATGATTTAGCAAAAATTTGGAAAGACATTGTAATCAGACTTAACATACCATACGTTACATTATATCATAGTGCCGATAACGCCCGCATCTTACCGTCGTTGCTTATCAACTCAGAGCGTTCAAAGGGGTAACTTAAAGATAAGTATAACATAACATAAATGGCAGTAATGGTACTGTTTGGTTAACCAAAGTACTACAGCTACTAATAAGACTGTACCAATATGATCATCATGAAAGTTGTAGTAACCTTTGTGGTTCGACTCCGGAGCCACAACCGCCACACCTATTTCTACCGTACGATAGCGGTATTAAGCGCTGTTGTTTATGGCTTGAAGGGTGTGGTAAGGGAGAGATGCTTATCCGAGGCGTTCCAACTTAGTCCTCAGGGGTAGCAAC
>DWNM01000383.1:0-11268 GCA_018250375.1 Narcosius parisi helen
CAAATGCTGAGCCACCTCCTTTTGCCTTTCTACAAACTCAATTGATTACTTTCTTATTCTTTTTGATACACTGTAAATTGTATGTTTTGGGGGCAATAAAGTACATTATTATTATTATTAATACACATATTAAACAACTTTAAGTATTCTCAAAAAACCGCCGGTATACCGGTATTTTACGTTTTGTTTTGTCTTCCTATCTCCCTTTCTTAATCGATTCGATTAAGAACGATTGATTTAAACGAAATAGACAGACACATAATTTTGAAAAACTGTTTTTTTTTATTTAAGTATGATATCCTGTAGTGAAAAAGCATACAAGTAATGGTACAACAATAATGAATAGGATTTGGGTATTTGTGTAGCTAACAATGTAATATTATGGTCTATTATTTCGCATATTTTTTACGTATCTCTATGGACTAGTTTCGAATTGTACTTAACATTTATAACAAAATTTCTATAACTATGCCCAAATATTTGTATATTCTTTCAAACAAAATCAAGGCGTTCTCAAAAAAAATTACATTCGTTGTTTTAATATAAATAGAATGTGTCTAAAAGTTGGATCACAATACTTAAAGTATTTTTAATTAACGTAATTTTGTTTACCGACAGAGTTTAGTTGCACGTGCCTTGCTTATTTTATGAATAAAGTTTAAACCTCTCGAGTCCGTTAATTATATCATACGTCCAATGTTTATTATATAAATTAGTATTATAGAACACATGTGAACGTTTCGTGGTCACCTCATTTATCTTTGTCGATAATTTAAGAAGTAGGATGTAATATTAAGATTATTTGTGTAACTTATATACGATGTGGTCGATTCTTATGTATGTTGAATCGTTCGTAGTGCGATATATTAAGTGTCTATATATAATTCAATGTTCCTTTGGGCAGTAAAATTAACCACGTGTTAGCATATAAAGTATATACATAGGTGGTACAATCGACATCAAAAGTGTTTTAATTTATATTGTAACGGCGTGGCCTAATTATATTGACTAAAGATTATTAAGTTCTCAAATTTTGTATTTATTAAATAAATTTTTAATATCTACCGTATCTAAAATTCAATAATACTCTTTAATCATTCTTTTTTGTCGGAAATATACAATAATAGTATACACGCTTTTGATGTTGATTGTACTTCAATCTTTTCGATATTCTCTATGTTCAGTAGCTCTTATAATATTACGTAGTTGTGTACGGATTTATATGTATTGTAGTGAAGCTTATGAAGAGGTTATGCATGAAACCCTTCAATCAAGCGATGAAAGACAATTTACGCAGTATTTGAGTTATTGATTTTTGACGTCTTCGCTGTGTAATGATGCAGACAAAACCAGTATCTTCTTAATAATCCAATTCTGGTATAACTTGGGCCATATACATATCATGTAAAGATATACTTATGCATAGTTTCCAGTGAATGGTCAGAGTACGGTAGTCCTAGTAAAAAATATCTATGATTTCACTTTGTGTTTGACTATGACATGCTTACGTCACGTTATGACGTTACGTTATGACGTCGTAGTTCACACGAAATGATTGTGACCGGTTCTAATATTAAAACTACTACCCATTGTTTTCGTCGTAATGAACTCTATGCTACATGTAACAGCGTATAAATCCAAAAATAAAATGTCCATCAAAAATTAAAGATAATCGCACAAATTAAGCTAAAAGTGTTTTACGTGCATAAAACATAGACATTCCCTACCACTCAACAATTGCACAATAATTAAACTTAGCTCATTTCACCATTACGCACGGCACGATAAATGGCGGTGGCATTTTCGAGTCTACTGTATTATTTTTTATGAAGTGAGACCGAGACCAGAGAGTAAGAAACATTTTTAATAATGACTTTTCCGTTGTCGTTCATATCTATATAATTTTACTGTAGCCGCTGTATTGAATGTAGACCACTGGACGATACGTTTAAAAAAATGGATACAGACGAACACAGAACCTCCTCCTTTTTGGAAGTCAGTTAAAATACCTGCACAAGTGACGAATGCGTTCGTACATACGATCTTCATCGTAAATCGTGTCGTGCGTAATGGAAAAGAGTCTTAGAACTTATAATAAATTTTAACCGTATCTTATAACACCTATATCATAAGACTTAAGTATAATCGAATCGGAATAATGCGTTTATTCCTAAGCCAAGCTACTACGTACGTACGCTTTGTAGTTGCTTCCACATTATAATTTATTTAGTTATAGTTTTGTTTTCCAGATGTTCGTTCCCGAAAATAAAAAGGCAGGATGGTTAAGCACCAATAAGCAAGTTTTAAACCGACTCTAAAGCCTGTATTACTGTCATTTGTGGTGATTGAAATTGTTAAAACGTCAAACATGGTTCATTTAATTGTTATATTTTAAGGAATAATTCGGATGTAGGCGACCGCGGCCGATAATCGCGACAAACAAAAGCTACCGAGGCGCGCGACCCATTGCTTCGTATGAATTTATATAGAGTATTATTCAAAACACGCGACGGTGTCGCTTGCAAGCCACGCCTATTTATTGCGGCGCACTGTCGCATGTTTTGTCTAGTGCTCCATATAAGTTCATACGAAGCAGTGGGTCGCGCGCCCCGCTAGCTTTTGTTTGTCGCGGTCGTCGGTCGCGCGAGCCTACATCGGAATTATACCTTTAGAGCAGTTAAATGGAAAGGTAAAATAAGGGTGGGAGGATAAGGTTGATACAAAAATTGCAACGCCACGTGTGGAAGTTTTTCTTGGTACTTATCTATATTAAAATGACAGTATCATACGGGCCTTATAGATTGGTGGTTAGAAATAAGATGGAAGGATTTTAAGATTTTAGTTGGACCAAAGAGTTATTGTTGACAATTTCATTTGTAGCATAAAATATAAAAGATAAATAAGTTTAATCCTCATGATACCATATCTACATTTTACGGGTGTGTTGCCATAGATATTAACATCTTTTAATGTTATATGTTGGTTAATAAAAAATCAAATAAAAGCTCTTCAAAATACAGGTCTTCATACGGATAATAATTTGAATTCATCTATTTTCTAAATTATAAATTTTAATCAGGCATGAATGATAAAGCATTCCAACTTAGTCCTATAGTTACTACCCCTAACTTCCAGTTATCCTAATTTTATTCGGATTTATTTGTGGATACCTTCAACCAGTGATCAATTAACACCATAAGATATAATTATTAAATTGATAATTTTTAACAAAAATATTCTCTCTAATATAATTAAATCGCCTTCCATCCTTCCATCTAACGCTTTGTCTTCTAGTTCTTTAAATTATATTATTTTTTTGTCTTATTATTTAAGGTATTAAAATTATAACTTAAATTGGAATCAAAGATTTTACGTCTAGATTTCACGTCGTGGATAATCGAGACTAGAAAAAATCATTTGTGTGTTGCTGACAGCCCGTTATTATCATGTCTTGTGTGTGAGTACTACTTAAAGCTAGAAATATCACTAAGACAAAAAGAAATAAGCCGTATTTTCAATTCCGACGCTGAATCTAGACGTTAAATTCTGATTGGAATGTAAAACATTTCAATGGATTAAAATTAAATAGGCAACTAAATTGTGAGAATAAAATGTTTGGATGTTGGAATGAATTTTAAATTATAAGGATTTATAAAAAAATGTTCAAATGTATGCAATGAAACAAGCAGGATGAAAAAATTGTGTATTGAACCATTAGCTGGTTACGACGCCCTCTATTGACTGAATAGTGCACTCTGTGCATTTACCATGTTCGAAGCATAGGCAGAAATTTTACGCTACGCTAAAGACCTACAAAGCGTGAGAAAGATATATCTGAAATATATGGACATTGAACTAGAGAGATAGAGATGCATAGAAAAGTAAATTTGAGTCAAAATATCTTCAAATATAAACCTTTATAAACCTGCGGCTTCATGGCGGTTCCGTTTTCTAAAAATACAAAGTATATTCGCTTATTTTCGAATATTTTTTCATAATGGGGTCTTGCTGTATCCCTCATTGTGCAGTAACAAGCACTAATAATCCACAGAAGTACACATTTCACAGGTAAATATGATTTTTTCATCACAACGTTTACAGAGGTTTACCGCAATATTTGACTAAAATATTACATTAATCGGCTCCTATAAATACTTAGATTTCATAACTAGATGTAAAAAGACAAATTATAATGAATAGCCATACAGTTACTATGGGATATACGCATAGCCATTTTGGGAACACTTTCAATCTGACAATGTGTGTCTTTGACATCCTATATCATGGTTTGAAGATGTAAGTAATAAAGTTATATTAAATTACAATGATGATCAACTATAGAACAAAATATATGTTCCTTTTTTGTATTCAGTTAATAGAGGGTATTATAGAGGTTCTCTCACTATTTCATGTAAGAGCCCTATTAACCCATACTTTTTGAACTTTGTTTCAATAATATTTTAATCCTTATTCTTTAAAAAGAAAATAAAAGTGTGACTGAAAAAAAATGGTGCTTGTGGAAATTGCCTGTATAAAATGCATAAGGTTTTTTTATGGATCAGAATCCAAGATTTTGGAAGTTATACTTCTTAGTTTATTTACGGGTTACCTTTTAGGTTTAAAAGTTTGAGATTAATTTATTATAAAGTTTTAATTTTTGAATGAAGAATTTTGTATTGCTCACCTACTTGTATGTGTCAAATTTGATGTTGTAGTAGTGTCAATTAAAGGACAAATAAAATATTAAGTGTACAAAATGTTTTTTTATTTAATATCCTACTACCCGTTCCTACAATATTCTATGGTATTTAGAAGGACGCAAAGTGCGGGATAAAATGTAGTGCAGGCTTTTCACAAACCTGTATTCAATAATATTACAAAGTTCCAGATAAATCAGTCAAGCAGCATGTGAATTAAAAGAAAATGGTTGTCTGTAAAGTCGATTTACGGACGATATTTTACGTGATAACGTCAAAAGAAAACAATTGTTATAAAAAATGGAAACCACATGAACTTTGCATTTCACTTTGTAATCGACACAGTTAACGATTTAAGTACACGTTGCGTGATGCCGCTGTCTCTCTTCTACTCGGACGCATCGACTGATGGAGTGGAAGGGAGATAGATGCATCACAGCCGAGCGCTTAGGTTGATCGTGCCTCTCTATCGCTTGTTCTGCACTTCTCGCTTGCACACACGGCTTAGGCGGAACGTGACAATGAGTCACACTTTTCCGTAAGTGTAGCTGTTCATCGATTTATAATACGTTATAACGTCAAAAAAGTTTTGTAAACTGTAGCGTGCGGTATTAAAGGTTACCCAAGAAAGAAGACGAAAATTGACAACCCCCCTTCCTTTTCTTCGGAACTATTCTGGCTAGAATAAAAAAATGCAGAAAATAGTTCTGTACTTAAATATTACAGGAAAACGTATAAGACGTATACGGTCTTAAAAGGAAACGGTAATCCCTCTAAAAAAATATTGCAATGTTATGCGAACCGATTTACATTTTCAGATGGTAAACATATTATTCCATACATTACGTACGGGAGAACATGTTTTTTTTATTTTACATACAGAATCCTTTGTGTACGAGCCCAACTCGAACTTTACCGGTTTTTAAGAGACTTCCAGATAAAAAGTACAGGCATTTAGTGATTATTAGAGAGAATAAAATTTTTCATAATTGTAGATATCTGTTGACACATTTTTTCCATGTTAATATCTGCGATACTAAATTTCAACTTTCGTTTCTCCCTGTTCTGTTACAAAATATAATATTTTGGACATTTTAATGAAATACCTTAAATCTGAACTTATTTCTAGCCACATTTAGTATTGAATGGCTTTTAGTAATTAGCAATTTAAATAAGACATTAAAATATGTATCAAGACTTCAGGTACGGTGGTATGACTATAACACAAATTGTATGGGTAGCAGTATTGTTTACCGTCGTTTATACTTGTTTGTAAGTATAATAGCTTGCACATTAATCAATTTAGTTGTTTACATCTGTGACCGATGATGCTTCACTGTATGCTTCAGCTTCATTGCACAGGCTATTAAATTGAACGCAACCATATTTGTATGACAGTTTTGGTATTACAGTATAAAATTAATCGGTCGAATAGAACATTCGATTTTAGAAAGGTGTGACCATTAGTCATCAACTTTTAACATGTTTATTATTATTATTAAATTATTATCAATGTCTTGATCATACATTATCATTGTATCATAACATCGTGCATCCATTTTGCTCAATCTAAAATGAAGAGGTCGTATTTAGGTTGGAAGCAGGTTTCATAACAAGTCGTGTCCAGGTCGTGTCGTCTGGAGCGAATGCGGAAGGTGATGGCGTCCATTGTTCTGCGTCGCCGTATCAGCCCGGTTGCTACGCAAGGGTCTTACTTTGTCCCGACTCACTGCCATTTCAAAATAATGCTGAAATATCTCCCCATTGGGACGAAATGTGAAATATAATCGTAATTGTTTATGTATTATAAGATTATCTTATTTTTTTTCTGCGGAACATTACATTCCTATTGTTGTATTGTGGGCAAAAAATCTCGTGAATGCGTTAAGTTTTGATATTTCTCGGTGTTTTTATGAGCTTTTCTTGTAAACTAACTTCTTGTTCATATTTTCTATACATCTCTACTATTGGGATTTTCTAAATTAAATTTTCAACATTTAGAGTAAGTTTTATTTTTCTTGTCTGTGGACCGTTAAGTTACTATGGGCATGTTGTGGACGCAAAACTTTTTGAATACATTAAGTTTTGCTACTTATTGATATTTCACTTGCTTTTATTGTAAACAAGCTTTTTGTATCTACTTTCTGAGATAGTACTACGGATTTCATCAATGTATGTAATCTACAGAATCTAGACTTTTGAGACAACCTTCAGTATAAGGCTTTAGGCATCTGATTCAGTGACAAATGAAATTGAAATTCCAATAACGTTATAAGAACAAGAACTGTCGACTGTGCAGATTCAAGCTATCTATTCCAACGATTCTATTAGGCATTGAGTATCATTTCCATAAAGACTAGATGAAAAGTGAAATTGAACTGAAATTAGTCCCACTTTCTGTTAAGTTTATATAAATGTATTAAGAATAAAAACTTATTTGTTGTAAGCTAATAGATTTTCCAATGTTGTTGTTGATATTACATACGATAGTAATGACCGGACTTCCATCAATTATAATCTGCAAAGATTTCTAAGTAATACGTAACTTTATTTACATATAATAAAAGTATTAATTGGGCGAGTTCTATTATAACCAGGCACGTTCAACTGGGCACGCAATTCAAATTCGTTGCACTGGATCATAATATAATGCTTCGTGTAAAGGAATAATTCGGATGTAGGCGACCGCAGCCGACGACCGCGACGAACAAAAGCTAGCGGGGCGCTGCTTCGTACGAATTTATATGAAGCACTAGACAAAGCACGCGATCGACGATCGCGACAGGTGGGCTGGCTTGCAAGCGTCAGCGACGCTAGCTTTTGTTTGTCGCAGTCGTCGGCCGCGGTCGCCTACATCCGAATTATTCCTTAAGGTTCACCTCGTTAACGTAGCCTATCATCTTTTACTTTAATGATTGATAATTTCTAAGTGCTATTGTATATTTTATATGTTCATGCATATATTATCATTTGATACATTAACATCGTAGTATTGTGAAAAGTATCGTGGCATGGCGCGGGGAGCACTAGCGCTCCTAGCGATAAAAATGAGTAGCCGATAATGCTTGATTTCTTGGCAAGGCACTTTAAATTTTCTCAATTTCACTTTGCATCTAGTATCCTTGAGTAACGGCGAGAGTTCGTTTACTACAGAGTGAAGTATCTGACACAAAAGCAAGGCCTCTCCAGTGATTTAGCCGACAAGAGACGCAAATTTGCTGTCACAAGTTTTATCATTGAAACTTAATGTTCTTTATAATTAGTGGCCATCGGAGTTACAAGGGCGTTAATTACAGATGACGTCGGCCGACGCCATTCTCTCTGCTATAAAGTTGATAACATTTGAGTGTTGTTAATTCTGATGTTTTACTTGTTTTTATTAAAGATTTAGACGGCAGTATACATTTTGATTCTTCAGCTTACGCTGCCGGTCGAGCTTAGGCACTACTTCGATCTACTTACTATTTAGACAATCAAGTAGTATCTACTAAAACAGTAGTATCTACTGTTTTTCCAATAAGTAGAGATGAATTAATAATTGCTAAAACAAATTAAAATCTGAGCTTGTTCTTTGCCATTATCGTGCTTTGTAAATATTATTTTAGTCGTTTCAACATCGTAGAAGTTATAAGACAAATCTAGAAGAACAAAACCTATTAGTTTTCGATAATGCACGGTCCAACTATCATTTTACATTCTGAACTCGAGTACGAAATTTACATTTTACGACGGCTTGTCGACTTACGACCATTTCACAGAAATGACGATACAATGGTGCTTTCGAAGGGTATACATTGTTACAATGTTAGCTATATACGCTATTAGAAACAAAAGGAGTTGCCGACGGCATTCAGTGATCCAAGATCTTCGCTATATTTAGTCGCTTCATTTTATGTAGGTACATGCTTTTATATTTAATGCAACCCTATAAGGCCCAAAAGTATTTGATTGGTGTGCGTTAATGAAAAACAATGAACGAGAAGATCTCCAGAACTGTATATTAAACAAATGAAAAAAAGAAACTTGAAATCGGTCGGTAATAAGTACGGTGAAAATGTACATTGCGCGCTTAAGGCCCCGTTTATATCTAAATACATAGAACTTGTCAGACGCGAGCCGTGACAGACTAATTCATATTTGTTTGTACAATATTACTTTTAACCTGCAGGTCACCTGATGATGAGTGGCCACCGCCGCTGGTGGACACCCGTAATCGACCCAAGATAAGATTAAACTCCTATCTGATGTCGGCCACAGATGCGTCGTTGCCGTTCGTGACTAAGTCGGAACGTCTTGGATAAGTATGTCTCCCTTGCTACATCTTTCAAACCAGAATACAGCAGCGCTTGCAACTGCATGCAACATGCGCGGCATGTCGTGCCTACAGGGGCGAACCACTAAGGGTTCTACCACTCTAAAAATTCAACGTGTAGTCAGTTATTATCATTGAATAGCAATGATTAAAGGCCGGATTCCACCAAAGCGTTGTTTTCACATCTCTCTTCCTAGCAAAAACTACGATCTGATTGGTTATTTATAACAACATCTCTTCTTCGCTCGGCTCGTCTCCGCTTTGATGGAAACCAGGCTAAGTTTGGTCGAAGGCCTTATGGGACTTAAAACATTTGTGACAAGGCTCATACTTCCTATAGCAATGGGAAATCCAGGCTAGGTGATAATACCCGTGGGCAACCGTGCTCCAATACTCTTAATTCGGAGCTTCTATATATGTAAGTTGTTTAGAAAACTTCGATATCGTGATTCAGAAATACTAGTAGGGCCATCTCTTGACGAGTTGCGGAAAGTCGCCACACTTTCCTCAATTACTTTGAAATAAAGCAGCTTGAGGGAGTATGCTCCAGGCTTGTTCCAATCGTATAGTGCATAGTAATTTTACATAAAAAAACATTTATCTCAAAATCATAGACACTTCTTTTTTTCAATTTGAATTAGTTTTTTAAAATATGTGTATAGATTGTATTATAATAAAGAATAAAGGTGAAGATAAGAGAAAACATAACTTAAAAAATAGTACAAAGGATTATTAGATTTGAAGTATTACAAATTTATAATTATTCAATGACTGACAAAACATTATACCTGTATTATGGACTCGTAAAATTCTTTAAAAGGTCGGAAAGTTAGGAAAGCTCAGACGTTATTAATATTACTAAATTGTTTTAAAATAAGATATCTCCGTCTTAAAACTAAGATAAAGTTTGATGGCCTAAACCTACTAAGGTTTACTTTGAAAAGTTTTCAATAATGAACTTACATAAACCTCAATAACTTTTAATAAACAGCTTTTAGTAACAAGATCACATTATTATCCAACCTAAAGTTGTTTGTGAAGTTTTGCCACAATGGCCATTATGACAACAGAGGGTCTCAGATATGATTCTCGTGTAGGGAAACATTTTTAATTTTGACTTTTAGTTTTTGTTTGTACGTGTGTGTTCCATTTGATTTGATGTCAACCTATTATTGTGCCACTGCTGGACACGGCTCTTCTCTTAGAGTGAGAGGGGTTAAGGCCATAGGCCATAGGCCACCGCACTGGCCAAGTGCGAATATGTAGACTTCACATACCTTTGAGAACTTATTTTTTAAGAACTCACAGGCGTGCAGATTTCCTCGCGATGTTTTCCTTCATCGTTAAAGCAAGTGATAATTAATTTCTAATACGCACATAACTTGAAAAATCAAAGGATGCGTGCCTGGGATTAAAACCTCGGACCCCTCGATAGAGAGGCCGAGTTTCTAACCACCAGGCTATTACTGCTTCCATTTAACTAGGCTATGACGGCTTTTGTATTTGTGTTTACCTGAAGAATTTTTGTATCTGTCTATATTATTTACTATTGCTATTTTAATCAGTTTGTAATGCCTACTACATTGAACATCGCAAGATTACAGCTATGTATTAACGTCAATCGACATTATATCGAAGAGTTGGTTAGTTAAGGATGATAAAAATGTGTTTTCTTATAAGTTTTTACTTTTAGTTTGTAATTTATCAGTACTTCCCAGAATTTAATGCATATAAGCGACACTATACGATGGTGGAATAATATAAGATAGTTATTTTTTTCCAAAATAAACTCCTTCGTAATTTTTTTACTTAACAAAATCGGCCTCGTGGAAACTTCACCCTATGTATCTACGTATATTTCTATAATATGTATTGTCACTAAGCAAAAAAAACAAGTACCGACTCCTAAAATGTACGGCGAAGTAAAAAAATTCGATAAATTTAAAATAAGATAGAATTCAGTATTCAATTAACCCTTGACAATTTCAATATGAAGCTAAAGAAATATTTCTGAAAATGAAATTGTGAAATAATATTTTAAGCTTTTATTCATACACCGTATTCTGATGCTAAGCAAAAGTAATGGCGGGCGTTAAATTTGAATACGTTTTGATTAAAACCGCAAAGCTCAGACGAAAAATAAAAATGTTCCAATTAAAAGCTGGGTCATGACTCGTTTGACCTAATCTGTGTAGATTTAACCTCATGAAAGTCGGGGGTTAAAAAACTCATAAACAATTGCAACCCTTTTGATGTTTT
>DWNM01000384.1:0-11261 GCA_018250375.1 Narcosius parisi helen
AGGGCGTAGTATGCGAGAAATACACAGCCGAGGCGTTCCATCTTAGTCCTCAAGGGTATCAACGCATATACGGCTAACTTCAGGTAGGACTCTAATCTAATCTGGGGTTGATCACAAATGTCCATGGGCGGCAGTTGCCACTTACCATCATATGGGCTGCATGCTCGTTTGACACTTCTATATCATAAAAAAGAAAAAAAGATTATATGTTACTATAGTCTAAAATCCTTCACATTCTGAGAGGACTATGTGCCCAGTAGTGGGACAGTAAAGGGCCGATGACGATGCCTTAATAAAATAAATAAATTTTATTGATATTCTTTCTGACGGTGGTAGGGACTCCTGTTGCATCAACTGCAGCGTTAAATAGTTGCTAGAAAATGGACTCTACCTACTGTAGTACAATTACATAAACATTGCTTCAAATATGTATAACTGTGTAGGACAGTTCAACTGCGGCATAGACCTTTATGTAATCGTCATACAATGTTAATCTTGTAACATATTCGTGTACATCACGCACATAAAATTTACGGTCGAACAAGTGCCTTCCGACGTTGATTTATATCGTTCAAAAGTTCGTCTTAAAACCCGAAGTTGCCTATAAAAGTCGCTGAATCCCCTTAATGCTTAATTTAGAGTCCTTAATTAAAATTCGGTAACAAAACATATAAACATGTCCACACACACCCACACACTCTAATTTAAGCCGCTTTTAAATCTCACGATAACTTTTAGAGAACTTCCTGAGTGACTAATATGGCGCATTGAAACGTTTTTATTTACGGGATCTCTCGTTTATTTTATAGCTGTCTTTTATACTAATATGTTTTTTCGTTTGAGCTCGTGTTTTAGTTAACATATCATCGTGTTTACAGCATTCGCTTCATAATTGTGATATAAATGAGTACTGGTGTTTCAAATAAATATGTTCCACACATGTTCCTTTTTAAAACCACCAAAGATTTTTTTTGCTAAAATCTTCTTAAGCACCAATAATAATCACACAATAAACTACTGCGCTAAAGCAAACTATAGCAAATAAAACCAGTAACATAGCAGACTTTTAGCTATTTAGTTTAGTTTTTTTACTACAATACTTATGAGATGAACACTTAATTAAAATTTCCTATAATTAGGTACTTGCTCTATAAAATGCTTAGTTTTTCTTTGTATTAAATCTGTGTTCAAATTAGTCGTATTTAATTTATATTGGTAATGCAGAAACATTTAAACAGGAATATACAAGTTCGTAATGTATTTAAAAATCTAAAGTAGGATAATAATTAACATGCGAAGTCATCTAGACTGATGACATTAATTGAACAACTTGTCTAAAAACGTATTAATTTGTTGTTTGTATAAAATATGTACCTATAAAAATTTATAACATGTCAGTAAATTTAAATATTCACATTATAAACAATATTTATATAAATGAATGCACTGATGTTTATTATTTTTTTTATCTACTAGATTTTATTAGGTACTTTGGCTTGTAAAGTAACTCGCAAACAAATATTACATCAGGAAGTAAATTAGAAATTGCATTTCTCACACTTTGAACCCACAAGCAACAATATCAAACAGTCATGCAGGCCACATGATAGTAAGTGGCAACGCCACCCATGAACATCTGTGATCAACTCCAGGTTAGATCAGAGTCGTACCTGAGGCCTGCCACAGATACGTTGCTGCTCCTGAGGATTAAGTTAGAAAGCCTCGAATAAGCATGTTTCCCTTATATACCCTTCAGACCAGCATACAGGAGTGCTTAACACTGTCAACGCTGAGTCGAATCATAGAGAGTTCTACCATTTTCAAAAGGATTCAACATTGTATTCTCAAGATATGGCAATGAACGTATTTTATCCTTAATGAGTTTACAATTAGAATCAAAGAAAGAATAATACTCTGAACAAAAAACAAGTGACGCCATCTGACGACAAATAACTGCAGTTGACAAGACGTGAAGCGCTATTTTAGGCACCCTCCAGTGGATCATCAATCTAAAACACTTAAACGCTCGAGTCCAAATAGACGAGCACATTAACATCGTATCCGATACCAAATCGATCGGAACGACAATCGATCCAGAATCGATGTCTCGCTACCAATTCTTAATGACAATTTTTATTCTTATTTTATTACTAGCTTTGTGTCCGCGGTTGCGTCGGAATATGAAATGAGATGTCAAAATATGTTTTATGAAATCAACCATATTATATAGAATGGGAGTTCTAAATTAGGCCGCCCATAGATAGATAGGCCGCCTTAAACAAGTATGTTGGTAAGTGGTAATCCAACTGATGGTAACTGATCACCGCCCCCCGTGGACACCAGTAAGAAACTTCATATAAACAGGAATTGTACTTGAAATCTATCACAGATGTCTTGCCACTCCTGCCTTCTTGTTTAACTCTGTCGATATCTACACCCTTCCACCGAAACCAAAGAACTGCTTCACTAGGAGAAGGGTATGGTGGTGTTACCTCCTCGGTTAACCATACTAACTTTACCCAACTTTAAACTTAGTACAGTAATCACAATCAAATTAATTTTAGTCACAATAAAGAAGAATAAATTCAAGTGCGCGTATATACAACACGTACAAATATATGTACGTACAAGCACACAATTTTTATATACGTAAAAAATATATTATAAACGCAGAAAACTATAAAGCAGATAGAAGAGCGAGTGCCACGGTGATAATTCTAATTAACATAATCGTAAAATTTTATTGATTTTGAGTCTACGTTAGAATTTTATAAACGATACATGAGAATTATTCTATTTTCTTAATTATGGGCTGGTGTTAGCCTAATATACAATAGTCGATTTTTTTATACGGGGTTCCTTAATACTCGAAAGTTACCTTTATCTATATATAAATAGGCAAAGATAAAACAGTTAACTACATTTTATTTTTTATTTTTTAATTAATCTTCTTTTTTTTTTGTTAATAGCTCGTCGTCAACCCATTATTGTCCCATTGGTCTCCCCTCACAGTGAGAGGGGTTAGGCTATAGCCCACCGCGCTGGCCAAGTGCGAATTGGTAGACTTCACACACCTTTGAGCACTTTTTTAAGAACTCTTCAAGCTTGCAGGTTTCCTCACGATGTTTTCCTTCACAAGTAAAGCGAGCGCTAATTAATTTCTAATACACACTTAACTTGAAAAATCAGAGGTGCGTGCCTGGGATTCGAACCCCGAACCTCCGATTCAGAGGCTGAGTTTCTAACCACTACACTGTCATTGCTATTGTTAGCAGGTATTTACTACTATTTTTCTAATCCTATACAATTTCGGGCACTAGGCAAACACTAGAGTGTATACTGTATAAGTATCGTCTATGTTATTTGTCGAAAGTTCGATCCAAGTCGATTCAGTTGTTTAGTCTTTACAGACCCTAAAAAATTAGTGTATGTTTCATGTTTTAGATTTAGATATACAGGTAAACCAGTGTAAGCAGCATGTGAACAGGAGTGAACAGCGACCAAGCGGTCGATTCTGATAGAGCGACACAGACAGACAAACGTTCACTAACGTTCAGCTAAGCGGAAAAGCACATACTCGTAAACTGTTCCTATCGCCGCAGTATGGTGCTTTTAAATCATCCTCGCTGAAGGAATACGAAGGCAACAGCCATACAACCTTCAACAGCATCGATCTCCGTGAATAGATACGATATAACGATAAATCCCATCTGATATTTATTCGATTGTTTCTATTGCCATCTCCGAAACGGTAACTCACGTCAGCAATAACAATATATCGATACGAAACGGTTATTGAATAGACGATCGATAACGATTCCGCGAATCACGGTATCGGGTTAAGTGAAACTCGACAACGAATTCAGAGATGTCCAATTCTGACGACCGTATGCCAAAGTAGCAAAAGTCACTTTCGATCGAATTCCGACCGACGGAAAGTAAAGTATTAATAGATGTCTCGCGGGATTATTTAAATAATTTATTGCGATATTTCGGACGCGCTAATAAACATGTCGGATCTAGAATGTGGATCGGCGAGTCGGCTGTAAATCGTTAATTCGAATGATAATCGTCTCGCGCGACGCCTGACAGATTTACAGTCGGTACCTGTTCGCTTGTGTTTGTGCACGATTGTACCAGCTTCGGAGTCAAAGGTCGGCTGAAGCAATAATTTGTATTTATGAGGTCGATAATTCGATATAATCATCAAATTGAAAGGAAGCAGTCATAATGTAGAATCTAGAAGCGATAGAAAATATTTTATTAATATTAACAAATGAAAAAAAATCTTTGTAAGTATAATAAAATAATAATTATAACTTTAAAATATGCATTTTTAAAAAATAACTTAAGCTTGCCAAATTGCCATTATGTCAAGATTCGTATTTATTAAGAATACATCAACATATAATATAAAATTTTAAGTAATTTAATATTTATGGGCATATTTTTCAAGAAAGCTGTAGCGTATAAAGTTACTAATGTTAATAATATATTATTAGGCTACTTGGAAACAAACTAATAAGTCACGTAAAATGACCGAGCTTCATTAAGCATTAGGAATGCAAAGCTAATGATTTAATGTTATATCGTTTTGCTGTGGCGCCACGATGTTTTAATGTTTATAAAAATGTAAAATAACTAATTATTTTCTCTCTGTTAATTATTTCCCAATGAGTTACCTATTTTGAGCAATTTATAAATGAGTACTGTTACGATGTAAAATATAAATTCCCACAATGTATGGCAGAACTTATCGTGGTTATTTCTGCCTCCTAATAGCCGTCTAAAGTGTAATAAGGTTACAAATACGATGCGTTTCGACTTAGTCAAGGCTGCAACGTATTGAAGGTCGACTTGACTACGCACCCCTTGTCCTACAATATGGTGTCGATGAAAGAATCCCACGCGCGGCAGGAACCATTTCACTTCAAACAATCTGCATGTTTACATTACGTAAAAAATAGTCTGCGTAACTTTGCATCTCAGTTCAAGTCATCATACGTAAGATGAAGCAAGATAATTTATATTGCCTGCAAAGTAAATAATTTAAAGTTACGCCACTTTATCATAACGGCGTAGGTGCAAATTGATTTAGATGACGGCTTTCCATTTTATTACTCCCGTTAATAAGGAAGAAACATTCTGAAATTAAAATTGAACATTTTAAAAACGACATACAATTAAATTAACAATTGTCTAATAGTAACTTAACATTTGACGTCAATTAAAAGATTTCTCTTTATTGGCGCAGTTTACCAAATTCCATTCTCGTGTAAATATTTTGGACTAATTAATTACATATATCGCTAAATAATATATGAAATATGCTACCGTTATTATATTCGAGACTAAATTCTATAACTACCGAATTTGATCGCTGACTGCTAATTAAGAAATCAATTTAGGTCGACATTAAGCGTCCATTTAGCATTTTCTATTAACTAAGTTCTTAATTATTATTTATATTTATTGATATATTATACTCGTAAAGTTTTCACAGAATCAAGAATACATTTTTCTGCTGCTACCTATTAAAGATTAAGCACTAATTTATTTACATTTATTTCGTTCCGCTTTAATAACTCGTATTTTAATTTTCACACCTAAAGTTCGTAAATACTAAATTACAACATTAAAGTATTATGCGTTAAATTAAATACAAAAAACACGCAACATAACGTAGAAAAGTGTTTAAACGAATTAAAGAAAATCTGAATAAATGAAATAAATCTTACACTATTTATATTTTAATCCCTATTTATCTTTAATTATCTGTTACCTATTCTGTGAGGCAGTACTACTAATGTATTGAATACACTTTCATGGGGCAATCAAAATGATTAGGTATTCGGTATTTTTATTTATAGTTTCAAATTTATGTTATGATTTCATATGCGTTCTCCCTTTATTAGATGTATCATTAGTAATTTAAGTAAATAACTCGGGCTTACTTTTACTTATTTATCTTAACGAATTAATCAGCCCCGTTAAATAAATGTTTTATTAAGTAATGAATCTCTTCGACTCCATTATTAAACTCTGTCATTTACCAGATCTTACTCGTACCCCATAAAATATAGAACACATAACAGGACTCCTATCCATTATGTTCCCTATTGCTATCAATAGTTTCAGAAATGACTATGACCTGTCAACGTGAAGTCTGGTTAAACTAGTTCAATTGATAGTAACATGGCCAACTTATTAACAGTAAAGTGTATAATCGATTAGACGTGCGGGTTCAGCAAACAGGTTACATTTGCTTATGCCTAAAAATAAATAAGTCACGAATACGTGTGACCATATACAGCATGATCTAAAAATATTTTTCCTTTGAAAATAATAATATAAATATTAGTTAAAAAAATTAAAAAAATACACACTTTAAAAATTTAAATCAAAATAAGAGAGAGAGATAGAAGATTCCTACATGATATAATGATAGGCATCACCACTCAGTGTAACATTGCGCTGTTGAGTTTCAGGCGTTAACAAAAGTAGTTATTTTCTTTTATCCTGATAATCCTAGGCAGAAAATCAGGAGAATGTTTTTAGATTATTGTATTGCCATCGGTGCTTAATACATGTATATTTTTTTAAATTAATAAGACGTGTTTAAGTTGATGGTAATTATATTAGAAAATTCCGTCCATGACACATACGTGCATACAGTTCAAGTTAATACAAATCACATAAAAAGTATTTTACAATGATTAGGTAAAACAATACTATGATTTAATTAAATAAATGCCTCATCCTACATATCTACCACCGAGGAGCGTGGTGAAGCGTGATCCTCCAGGTCAGTAATTTACATTACTTACCATTTAAAATTAAACAGTGATTATCGATACGTAGATAGGTAATAAGCGTTGACTTTAGTAAATATTGCTGTTATATTATTACCTAAGATGTCATTTCACGTTAGTCATTGTCGTCATCGTCATCGTCATTGTGAATATTAATAATTGTTCGTTTAATAAAAAAACATAGAGAAACTTAGTGCATTATAATGGTTCAATTTTTTCATTGTCGCTTTCTTTCAGACCATCCTGTAGTTTAAACATCAAGCAGGTACATATTTTTGGCAAGTTGCCAAAATTATAGAGAATAGGTCACGGTGGGCGGGTGGAAGCTTGTTGAAATCGAAATGTCTATGATTATCTGTATTGACGAGTTAAAAATACGGCACCAGATTTCTTTGAAACAAATTTGAACATTACATAATTAAAAAACTTGACTTTGTATAGAAAAAAACTGAAACGTTTTATGAAATACGAAGACAAATCTACCGTCGCACCATCCTTCAAAATATGCCAAATAATTTAGGCTACAAGAGGTAACAAAGAAATCCATATAATAAGTACACCCATAATTACTTACTAAAAACTCAAAAAATGATCATAAAATAATAACCACGTGTAAAAAATATTTTACATGCAAATAAAGTCGCCAAAAAATTGCCAATATATCTAAAAACGCTTTAATATACGTTCAATAAATTTTTTCATTAGGAAATATTTTAAGTAAACCAAATTAATCCAAATAAAAGAAACCACAAACTTAAAATGATACACACTTCAATAAAAAAGTTCGTAGCCGTTTTTTTCCGTCTATGCCATATTTTTATTAAGGAACAATTGCTTGCTATCGTGACCCTTGTGGGGCCACACAGACGGCGATTGTCGATTTACGACTTAAAGGCCAACTCGACAACTGTTTACGTGTTTTTATTGACAGCTAAACGCACTTTACGACTTTACCGCGTCCTAAATCTATTTTATTAATGATTTTATACGCGGCAGAGCTAATCGACATTTTAATGGCCCTACAAAATAATTAACGTTATAGTAATTATCTAGCTTGTATAAAAATAGTATATGTAATAAAATTACGTGTTTTTGTTTCATTTGGAAATGCCAGTTAACTGCATTTACCTACTAATTGCTAGATAGCAAAACACAAAAGTATTTTTGTCTGTCCAACTAACTGCTTATCTGTTTGTATGCACTGATATTGGAATTGGTTAAACCAATTTTAAATTTATAACTCTAAAATATATAATAATACGAAACATGAAGTTAGTAACGTTTACTTTCTATGAACATTGCTACAGCGGAATCCAGAACTAGTTCTACAATCATATCACTAAATATAGGTACAAATAAAACTTATTAAGGCACTTTTAAACGATCACTACTCATTACCTCCAAAATTGGTATAAACGCTAGTGTGTCGCGAGCCTTAATGAAAGGCGGTCAGGTCGCCTTGTAAAAGTTTACGACGGATAAAATCAGTTATAAAACTCTATGAAGCCGTAAATTTAGCGATCGGCGACCGTTTAAAAGACGGGAGCTATTCCGAAGTGTATAAATCAGCAGTCGGTCGGTTTCGGGCCTATTCGGAGCCGATCGTAAAGATTAACGTTGTGTTTGTAAACACAGTTTTACGTGGATACGACGCAGTTTTAGAGATCCGTAGGGTTATTTGTGACCTTCGCGACATAATTGCCACGGTATCCGTGTTCGATTTTCAGCGAGGTAAACATTGCAAGTATGAATTTAATTGGTTCCATATTTGCTTTAGTCGATGCGGTTTCAGAGTTCCGTAGTGGTTCCGTAGGTACAATTATATTGACGAACCGCGCCGTAAGATTACCATTCGGTCTGCCATTAATGGTTTCCGTATTCGAATCCTAGAGAGGTAAATGTGAAAATCATGAATTCTATGAAATTTCTTTTAAAGATCTACTTAATTTTGCTCCCTGTGACATGACGTAAGCGTGATTAAAACAAACAATATAGGAGATGAAGCCATTAAATTACAAAGTACCCACGGAACAGACAATGCGCGAGCCCGATTCGCTCTTAACCGGTTTTTTGTTTCTGCTTTTATGAAACACTTTATGACTGCACACTATTGGATTTTATTGCGATGCCCGCAGTGTGATTGATACGTTCCTGCTAGTTCGGAACACGCATCGAGATGTATTTACGAGCTCCAAAAGGCACTTATGGAGACTGAATTTCAAATGAGCTTTGATTTAGTGCTTCCATGATTGCTGGGATGCGACACTAACCGTCATACCTGATGAAGTTCATATTTCAACTATAATATGTAACGGGTACTCACGATACATTATAATGTGTCAATTCCGCGGTAATATTAGCTTAAAACTTCATATTTCAATGCATGGAGGATCCCTCGTGATGTTTTCCTTCACTACTAAAACGAGTAAATACTAAAATTCTAATCATTTTTTAAATTAAACAAGTAAATACTAAAATTCTAATCATTTTTTAAAAATCAAAGGTGCATAGGATTCTTACTCCAAACCCCTGTTACACGCTAGCATGCAAGAGCGGAAATCATACCAATACTGTGTCTCTACTTTACTCTCCAATCGCGAACTACCTACTTCTACGACTCTTCATCTAGGTTTATCAAAAAATATAATGCCTAAAGATAGTTACTTAGTTCTTAAGCTAAGACAAAATAGTTTCCTGTTAAAATAGCTTCAAGAACCGAAAAGACCATATAGCGTCAAGGAAAGAATAAAGAATTATGTAAAATAATTTCAATTTTTAGTTCATCTGCAGTTCATCTGCTTTCATCTGCACTCTTTTAACTGAACGAAGATAGATCCAACAAAACAATACCATTAAAAATATAAGGCTTCTATTCGTTAGTGTACCTAAACTAATATTCTAAGTCATTTGAGTAAAATAAACAACTAACCTACCAAAACGGACAACAAGTATAAATAACCTAAATGAACCTCACGAATAAACCTCAAACGAGAAAAAATTAACTCTAACACACATTGTGCATTTGACCAACTGATCCCACATTACTAAATGTGCCTCACCATGAAATTCGCATGTCGCTCGCAAAGATCGAATAAATTGTGAAGTGTTATATATTCGTAAATTAAGGGTTAAAATATCGCTCGGTCTGTAAATAAATCGCTCAATTTCTTGCCGCTCGATTTAAGAGTAGCATGTAACGTAGGTCACGAACGTCACGGATATCCCTACTAATATTATAAATGCGAAAGTAACTCTGTCTGTCTGTCTGGCTCTTCTTCACGCCCAAACTGCTGAAACAATTTGGATGAAATTTTTTACAAAGGGAGTTTGAAATGTTTTTATTTTCATCAAGTATCACTGGTGGCATAGTCTGCACAGTTTTAGTAGTTATTTTAGTTGTAACTACTAAAAGAAAGTATTATGGTATTGTAGAAGTAAAAAGCCCCTTAGAACCCCTAGAAGTCTGCGTTAAAAACCGGTTAGTCAGTTCAAGAAATATTTGTAGAATAGAGGAAAAAAAATATAGATTACTATCATTTGCCGGCGACTTCATACCCATCATATATAAAGAACCTATGTACAATATTTCAGGATTCTACATTCAGCGGTTTTATACATATAAATTTAATAAGCTATTACTTTAAATGAAAGCAATAGTTGTTTTACACGTCAAAAAGAAACGTCCAGTGATTGTATATTTTTGTTATTAACCTGAATTCCTTAAAACATTACTACCATTACTTACCTGCTTACAGAATGGAAAATACTTTCCTTTTGTTACTGGCCCGTACTTCGACAATGGAGCTCGTTACTCCACGGATTTACTACCTCCAGCTAAACAATGCGGGTTGTTATCGCCTCGCGAGTAGAGAAAATCATAATGATTGCACCTTGAGTGTTCGACTTTCTGTGAGGGAATTCCATTTTTAGCTGCAGCTCCTGTGATCTCTCGAACATATCCTCGCGTATTTTGTCGGATTTTATCGGAAATGTTATTGTCTGTGTAGTAATGTTAATATAATAAAATTACATGTCGACATACCGCACCTTTAATCAAAAAAAGAAATAACTCAAAATTTCAATTTTGTGGGAAAACGCGATCAAAGTGGACGTGTTTGTTTATACGACTTTAAAATCGACTTTAAGGACTATCTCGCATCTCCTTCATTCATCGTATCGAAACTGCTGTTAAACTGAATGGATGGGCCTTGCGTAGTTATTTCACTTTATGGCAAAAACCCCAAAAACGTAAATTTTAAGTTATTTCTCTTTATGATTAAAGGTGCGAATTACGAGGAAGTAGGTACACTTATTACGATTATTAGATTTATTTACGTTTCTTGAGTAATGTATAAATCAGTAGTAGACCCGTCTCAGTGGTCTAAATTCGACCACAATTTAGTTTATATATAAAATCTAGCTGTGCCCCGCGGTTTCACCCGCGTTAAA